>JBBDGP010005843.1:0-53112 GCA_037952835.1 Lithobates septentrionalis | reverse complement strand
AGTTCCATTTCTCAGAGTGCTTATAGAATTTTTATCTGCGATCTGCTTGCACTGTCTGATGCTTAGTGTGGCAGTTGCCCCCCATATTGAGATGCTGAAGTGCTGTATTACCTTCTGATCTGGGGGGGGGGAACAAAATTATGGGGAGCCGCTGTCTAGATGTGAGGCATGGAAGAATTTATCTATTTTTTCACATGAATGGACTTAAGTTATTGCACAGTTGGTGGTAATTTCCCTATATACATTAAAAAAAATTAGTAATGGTATGGATTATCAGATGTTCACATCAATGGGGGAGTAATAAACTGCATACTCAAAATATATAAATATTAATCACATACAGATACCGAGATATATATTCTCACACTGATCTACAGATATATACTGATACATGTATCAGATTGTATATATCAGTCAGCACCCCCTATACCCACCCCGAGGGGTCCTCTATAAAGCCCCTTCTGGTAGTGTGTTGGGCCCCCCCCCGGAGGCATGATCCTGGGATACACGGCTATGGATTCTAGTTTTGTTTGGTGTTCTGGAAGCTTATCAGCGGGAATACTTCACCTTTGTACGGAGGGTTGTTTAGCTGTTTGTGAGCTGAGTGAGGATAAAGGTGAAGACAACTTGTCCTAATAGGGAGGAAAATAAGACACCTGCTGATAGGCTGATCTCTGCACTCCGACAGGTTGTTTTTCCACAGGATAAATGATAAGCGCTATTCCTCTGTAATACTGGTGGGGGGGCTGTTTTCACTTTATTCTGGAAATGCTGAATTCCCAGCTGTCTTGCTTGGCCATAAAAGGTGTGCAAATATACAGCTGTCCATGAAAACTGCTAAATACACGGCTTCTGGATTCATCAAGTATCCTGAAATACAAATACAGTAAGAGCTCTCTAGGCTGCCATGTGATTTCTAGTTCTGTCCATCCAGTCCTAAGATTTACACAGTGCTGCCCTGTCTGGAAGGGCAGGAGACGATCTTTTTTTTTTTTCTGCTCTTTTCTCTATCTTTTTCTCTGCTCGCTCTTGTTCTCCACTCTTCGTTCTCTGCTCTCTGCCCTTCGTTCTCTGCTCTCCGCCCTTCGTTCTCTGCTCTCTGCTCTTCGTTCTCTGCTCTCCGCTCTTCGTTCTCTGCTCTCCGCTCTTCGTTCTCTGCTCTCCGCTCTTCGTTCTCTGCTCTCCGCTCTTCGTTCTCTGCTCTCCGCTCTTCGTTCTCTGCTCTCCGCTCTTCGTTCTCTGCTCTCTGCTCTCTGCTCTCCGCTCTTCGTTCTCTGCTCTCCGCTCTTCGTTCTCTGCTCTCCGCTCTTCGTTCTCTGCTCTCCGCTCTTCGTTCTCTGCTCTTCGATCTCCGCTCTTCGTTCTCTGCTCTCCGCTCTCTGCTCTCCGCTCTTCGTTCTCTGCTCTCCGCTCTCTGCTCTCCGCTCTTCGTTCTCTGCTCTCCGCTCTCCGCTCTTGGTTCTCTGCTCTCCGCTCTTGGTTCTCTGCTCTCCGCTCTTGGTTCTCTGCTCTCCGCTCTTGGTTCTCTGCTCTCCGCTCTTGGTTCTCTGCTCTCCGCTCTTGGTTCTCTGCTCTCCGCTCTTGGTTCTCTGCTCTCCGCTCTTGGTTCTCTGCTCTCCGCTCTTGGTTCTCTGCTCTCCGCTCTTGGTTCTCTGCTCTCCGCTCTTGGTTCTCTGCTCTCCGCTCTTGGTTCTCTGCTCTCCGCTCTTGGTTCTCTGCTCTCCGCTCTTGGTTCTCTGCTCTCCGCTCTTCGTTCTCTGCTCTCCGCTCTTCGTTCTCTGCTCTCCGCTCTTCGTTCTCTGCTCTCCGCTCTTCGTTCTCTGCTCTCCGCTCTCCGCTCTCTGCTCTCAGCTCTTGGTTCTCTGCTCTCCGCTCTCTGCTCTCCGCTCTTGGTTCTCTGCTCTCCGCTCTTGGTTCTCTGCTCTCCGCTCTTGGTTCTCTGCTCTCCGCTCTTGGTTCTCTGCTCTCCGCTCTTGGTTCTCTGCTCTCCGCTCTTCGTTCTCTGCTCTCCGCTTTTGGTTCTCTGCTCTCCGCTCTTTGTTCTCTGCTCTCCGCTCTTCGTTCTCTGCTCTTCGTTCTCTGCTCTCCGCTCTTCGTTCTCTGCTCTCCGCTCTTCGTTCTCTGCTCTCCGCTCTTCGTTCTCTGCTCTCTGCTCTTCGTTCTCTGCTCTTCGTTCTCTGCTCTCCGCTCTCTGCTCTCCACTCTTTGTTCTCCGCTCTCTGCTCTTCGTTCTCTGCTCTCCGCTCTCTGCTCTTCGTTCTCTGCTCTCCGCTCTCTGCTCTCCGCTCTTCGTTCTCTGCTCTCCGCTCTTGGTTCTCTGCTCTCCGCTCTTGGTTCTCTGCTCTCCGCTCTTGGTTCTCTGCTCTCCGCTCTTGGTTCTCTGCTCTCCGCTCTTGGTTCTCTGCTCTCCGCTCTTGGTTCTCTGCTCTCCGCTCTTGGTTCTCTGCTCTCCGCTCTTGGTTCTCTGCTCTCCGCTCTTGGTTCTCTGCTCTCCGCTCTTGGTTCTCTGCTCTCCGCTCTTGGTTCTCTGCTCTCCGCTCTTGGTTCTCTGCTCTCCGCTCTTGGTTCTCTGCTCTCCGCTCTTGGTTCTCTGCTCTCCGCTCTTGGTTCTCTGCTCTCCGCTCTTGGTTCTCTGCTCTCCGCTCTTGGTTCTCTGCTCTCCGCTCTTGGTTCTCTGCTCTCCGCTCTTGGTTCTCTGCTCTCCGCTCTTGGTTCTCTGCTCTCCGCTCTTGGTTCTCTGCTCTCCGCTCTTGGTTCTCTGCTCTCCGCTCTTGGTTCTCTGCTCTCCGCTCTTGGTTCTCTGCTCTCCGCTCTTGGTTCTCTGCTCTCCGCTCTTGGTTCTCGTTTCCCTTTCCTCTAGCGCTCGCATTGTGCTTGCCGCCTGCCAATTGCTACAGGTCGGGTAAACGTTGCCGAAGTCTCAGAGATGGGCATTGCACCCCTATGGCATGTAAACTTCCCCTGAAATAATGTTTCAATGTTTTTATCAGTGGGAAGAATCCCCAGGGGCCGGATAAAGGCAAGAAAGGGGCTGCAGTTTTGTCGATCACTGGCTAGTGACTTGGACAATATTTAAGGGGTCAACATACCAGCTGGTCAGGGGACAACTTTTGAATCTCCCATTTTCTGTTTCGATGACAATAATAACTCGGGTAACTCATTTAAAGAAAAAAAAAAACTGCATAGATAATGTTATCTATGCAGCTGTGCCCGTACCTGTAAGTGGAAAAGAACCTGCGCTGTTAGGGGACTTTGAAGGAATGGAGAAGAGAGGCACTGCGCTGAGCCATGGCCTGGGACCCCGACCCTGAAGGAGATCGACCTTGAAGAAGTATGCAGATAAGGACCTCTGGCTATCATGTCCTTCATGCTTTTTCAAGCTGCAGTATTTCTAAACGCACTTTGTACGTTTATTTTCTTTCTTGTCAGGACACTGGCAACCAAAAAATTGTAGGCCAGGCTAGGATAACCCCTCCTAGTCCTACTACCAGCATGCTTTTGTTTTGTTTTTTTGCTAGTGTCCTAGGAGGTATGGTGGCATGGTCTTCTACATCTCTGCATTCTCACTCAGTTTCCAGTCTTCTACATTTTCGGCATTCTCACTCAGTTTCCTTGATCAAGACTGTTCTCTACAACAGTGCTGGAGCTTTGTCAACTCTATTGAAGCTATTCAGCCTTGTCAACTTCAGTCTTTTCTTTTGAGGTACCATAGCCTGGAAGTGGGGCACTGTCTTTTGTGTAGAGCACTTTTCAGACTCCACTGTGGTAAAAGCGGCCTTCTCCCCCTAGCCATTAATATAAGGGGATCCTTCTCCGCCTGACCACCAATATAAGGGGATCCTTCTCTCCCTGACCACCAATATAAGGGGATCCTTCTCCCCCTGACCACCAATATAAGGAAGTCCTTCTCAGCCTGACCACCAATATAAGGGGATCCTTCTCCCCCTGACCACCAATATAAGGGGATCCTTCTCCCCCTGACCACCAATATAAGGAAGTCCTTCTCAGCCTGACCACCAATATAAGGGGATCCTTCTCCCCCTGACCACCAATATAAGGGGATCCTTCTCCCCCTGACCACCAATATAAGGAAGTCCTTCTCAGCCTGACCATCAATATAAGGGGATCCTTCTCCCCCTGACCACCAATATAAGGAAGTCCTTCTCAGCCTGACCACCAATATAAGGGGATCCTTATCCCACTGACCACCAATATAAGGGGATCCTTCTCCCCCTGACCATCAATATAAGGATGTCCTTCTCCTCATGACCATCAATATAAGTGGATCCTTCTCCTCCTGACCATTAATATAAAGGGATCCTTCTCCCCTTGACCACCAATATAAGAAAGTCCTTCTCCTCCTGACCACCAATATAAGGGGATCCTTCTCCCCATGACCATCAATATAAGGGGATCCTTCTCCCCCTGACCACCAATATAAGGGGATCCTTCTCCCCATGACCATCAATATAAGTGGATCCTTCTCCTCCTGACCATTAATATAAAGGGATCCTTCTCCCACTGACCACCAATATAAGGAAGTCCTTCACCCACTGACCACCGATTTAAGAAAGTACTTTTTCCCCTGACCACCAATATAAGTGGATATTTCTCCCCCTGACCACCAATATAAGGGGATCCTTCTCCTCCTGACTAGGGATGAGCCGAACACCCCCCGGTTCGGTTCGCACCAGAACCCGCGAACGGACCGCAAGTTCGCACGAACGTTAGAACCCCATTGACGTCTATGGGACTCGAACGTTCGAAATCAAAAGTGCTCATTTTAAAGGCTAATTTGCATGGTATTGTCCTAAAAAGTGTTTGGGGACCCGGGTCCTACCCCAGGGGACATGTATCAATGCAAAAAAAACTTTTAAAAACGGCCGTTTTTTCGGGAGCAGTGATTTTAATGATGCTTAAAGTAAAAAAAAAAAGTGAAATATTCCTTTAAATATCGTACCTGGGGGGTGTCTATAGTATGCCTGTAAAGTGGCGCGTGTTTCCCATGTTTAGAACAGTCCCTGCACCAAATGTCATTTTTAAAGGAAAAAATCTCATTTAAAACTGCTTGCGGGTTTAATGTCATGTCGGGTCCTGGCAATATGGATGAAAATCAGTGAGACAAACGGCATGGGTACCCCCCAGTCCATTACCAGGCCCTTTGGGTCTTGTATGGATATTAAGGGGAACCCCGCACCCAAATTAAAATAAGGAAAGGTCCCTATATACTCTGAACAGCAGTATACAGGCGGTGCAAACAAGACAGGGACTGTAGGTTTGTTGTTAAGTAGAATCTGTTTGTAATTTTGAACATTTTTAATGTGTTTAGCTCCAGCCAAAAAATCTTTTCTAAGCTTTTTGGAAAACATAGGGAAGGGTTATCACCCCTGTGACATTTGTTTTGCGTCTTTCCTCCTCTTCAGAAGATTTCACCTCACTTTTTTGTCCCAATGAAAAATGTTTTTTGAAAATTTGGGTTTTTTTGTGGAACAAGGATTGGAAAGCATCAGTGGAAAGGAGAAATTGTTTTCCCATATTAACTCTTACAGGAGAGAATTTCCCTTCCTATGGGTAGATTTCATCTCACTTCCTGTTGTCTCCTTCCGTTTGCAAGTAGGAGTCGTTTGTAAGTTAGATGTTTGAAAGTAGGGTCCTGCCCTATATACTCAGCAGAAATTTGGGCCTTAGGTGTTGCTGTGGCCAAAACACTGTAAGCCCTCACAGGGCCCTGCTGTGAAATATTAGATCAAGAATTGTAATTACATGCCCCTGTTGAACAGGAGCTGAAAAATTAGGCCTTAGGCACTGGTGCTGGTGCCACAACACTGCAACCCCTCACAGACACTCTAGTTGGAACGCAGGAACGAGCACTGCTGCAAAGTATTGCATCAAAAATTGTAATTACACGCCCCTGTTAGACAGGGGCAGAAAAATTGGGCCTTAGGCACTGGTGCTGGTGCCACAACACTGCAACCCCTCACAGACACTCTAGTTGGAACGCAGGAACGAGCACTGCTGCAAAGTATTGCATCAAAAATTGTAATTACACGCCCCTGTTAGACAGGGGCAGAAAAATTGGGCCTTAGGCACTGGTGCTGGTGCCACAACACTGCAACCCCTCACAGACACTCTAGTTGGAACGCAGGAACGAGCACTGCTGCAAAGTATTGCATCAAAAATTGTAATTACACGCCCCTGTTAGACAGGGGCAGAAAAATTGGGCCTTAGGCACTGGTGCTGGTGCCACAACACTGCAACCCCTCACAGACACTCTAGTTGGAACGCAGGAACGAGCACTGCTGCAAAGTATTGCATCAAAAATTGTAATTACACGCCCCTGTTAGACAGGGGCAGAAAAATTGGGCCTTAGGCACTGGTGCTGGTGCCACAACACTGCAACCCCTCACAGACACTCTAGTTGGAACGCAGGAACGAGCACTGCTGCAAAGTATTGCATCAAAAATTGTAATTACACGCCCCTGTTAGACAGGGGCAGAAAAATTGGGCCTTAGGCACTGGTGCTGGTGCCACAACACTGCAACCCCTCACAGACACTCTAGTTGGAACGCAGGAACGAGCACTGCTGCAAAGTATTGCATCAAAAATTGTAATTACACGCCCCTGTTAGACAGGGGCAGAAAAATTGGGCCTTAGGCACTGGTGCTGGTGCCACAACACTGCAACCCCTCACAGACACTCTAGTTGGAACGCAGGAACGAGCACTGCTGCAAAGTATTGCATCAAAAATTGTAATTACACGCCCCTGTTAGACAGGGGCAGAAAAATTGGGCCTTAGGCACTGGTGCTGGTGCCACAACACTGCAACCCCTCACAGACACTCTAGTTGGAATGCAGGAACGAGCCGTGCTGCAAAGTATTACATCAAAAATTGTAATTACACGCCCCTGTTATACAGGGGCTGAAAAATTGTGCCTTAGGCACTGGTGGTGGCGCCCAGAACCAAAAATGTTCTTACAAGCTATCAGCGTGATGATTGAGGAGGAAGAGGATAATTACTCAGGGATAATCACTCAGCATCAGCATAGGCAGTCTTTGAAGGGATCTGAAAAAAATTATTCAGTTACATCAGCATCAGGTGCTTGGTAGCTGGTGGTGATCCAAGACTGATTCATTTTTATGAAGGTCAGCCGATCGACCGAGTCAGTGGACAGACGCACCCTGTGATCGGTTACCACGCCTCCAGCAGCACTGAATGTACGTTCCGAAAGAACGCTGGATGCAGGACAGGCCAGTAGCTCAATTGCATACTGTGCAAGCTCTGGCCAGTGATCCATCCTCAAGACCCAGTAACCCAGAGGATTTTCGGTGGGAAAGGTGTCCAAGTCTGATCTTGCCCCTAGGTATTCCTGCACCATGTAAAACAGACGCTGGCGATGGTTGCTGGAACCGATCATACCTTGGGGCTGCGGACCAAAAAATTGTCTGAACGCATCGGTCAGACGGCCACCTTCTCCACCGCTCCTTCTTTGACTGACCGAAGCCTCAGCAACACGTTGTCCAGAAACAGGAGTTTGTAACCTCCCAGTCTCTGGGAACGCGTTGCACAGACCTTTCTGCAAGGCCTCCCGAAGATGTTTCATCCTCTGCTCCCTCTGCGATGGCAAGATAAGGTCCGCAACCTTACCCTTGTAACGTGGATCAAGGAGGGTTGCCAGCCAGTATTGGTCCTTCTCCTTGATACCACGAATACGAGGATCCTTACGCAGGCTTTGCAGGATCAGGGAGGCCATGCAGCGTAGGTTTGCTGAGGCATTCGGTCCGGAGTCCTCTGGGTCACTAAGGACAACAACGTCCGCAGCCACCTCCTCCCAGCCACGTACAAGTCCATGTGTTCCTTGGGACTGATCCCTTAAAGACTGCTGATGCTGAGTGCCAGGCTCCACCTCCATACTGACACAATCTTCCTCCTCCTCCTCCTCCTCCTCCTCGTCCTCTTCCTGTGTGATCGGCGGGCACGCAGGAACACTGTCTGGATAAAGGGGGCCTTGAGAGCTAAGGAAGTCCTCCTCTTCCTGCCTCTGTTCTGCCTCAAGTGCCCTGTCCATTATTCCACGCAGCGTGTGCTCCAACAGGTGGACAAGGGGGACAGTGTCACTGATGCATGCACTGTCAGTGCTCACCATCCTCGTGGCCTCCTCGAATGGTGACAGGACAGTGCATGCATCCCTGATCATGGCCCACTGGCGTGGGGAAAAAAAACCAAGGTCCCCTGACCCTGTCCTGGTGCCATAGTCGCACAGGTACTCATTGATGGCCCTCTGCTGCGTGTGCAGCCGCTGCAGCATGGCCAACGTCGAGTTCCACCTGGTGGGCATGTCACAGATTAGGCGGTTCTTGGGCAGGTTAAACTCCTTTTGGAGGTCCGTCAGCCGAGCACTGGCATTATATGACCGGCGGAAATGCACACAGACTTTCCTGGCCTGCCTCAGGACATCCTGTAAGCCCGGGTACCTGCCCAAGAACCGCTGCACCACCAAGTTAAGGACGTGAGCCAAACAGGGCACATGGGTCAGTTGTCCCTGTCGGAGGGCAGAGAGGAGGTTGGTGCCATTGTCGCAAACCACCATTCCTGCCTTAAGTTGGCGTGGCGTCAACCACCTCTGAACCTGCCCCTGCAGAGCTGACAGAACCTCTGCCCCAGTGTGGCTCCTGTCCCCCAAGCACACCAGCTCAAGCACCGCATGGCATCTTTTGGCCTGCGTACTTGCGTAGCCCCTTGAACGCCTACGGAGGACCGCTGGTTCCGAGGAAGAGGCCATGGAGGAAGAAGAAGAGGAGGGGGTGGAGGAGAGAGGTGTGTCACAATCAGCATTTTGGAGGCGTGGTGGCGGAACAACCTCCAACACTACTGCACCTTGTCCTGCATCCTTCCCAGCTGCCAGCAGAGTCACCCAATGCGCCGTGAAACTTAAGTAACGTCCCTGTCCATGCCTGCTGGACCATGAGTCAGCGGTAATATGCACCTTACCGCTGACCGCCCTGTCCAGCGAGGCATGGACATTGCCTTCCACATGCCGGTAGAGAGCCGGAATCGCCTTCCGTGAGAAAAAGTGGCGTTTGGGTACCTGCCACTGAGGAACCGCACATTCCACAAACTCACGGAAGGGGGCAGAGTCTACCAACTGAAAAGGCAGCAGTTGAAGTGCTAGCAATTTTGCCAAGCTAGCATTCAACCGCTGGGCATGTGGATGGCTGGGAGCAAACTTCTTTCGGCGGTGCAGCAGCTGGGGCAGGGAAATTTGCCTGGTACAATCTGACGTCGGTGTACCAAAAGCAGATTGCCCACAAGTACTTGGCTGTGACACACCTAATTCTACACCTTCATTCCTCTCACTGCAGGTCTCAGAGAGGACTGAAGGTCTAGTGGGGTTGGAAATCTCAGCTGATGAGGAGCAAGGAGAGATCCTCTTTGTTCTTTGGTGTGGGTCTTTCAGATACGCTTGCCAACGAACTGCATGGCAGGTCAACATATGTCTGGTCAAGCATGTGGTACCCAAGCGGGAGATGTTTTGGCCACGCGAGATACGCTTGAGACATATGTTGCAAATAGCAGCGGTGCGATCTGATGCACTCGTCTCAAAAAAGGCCCACACCAAAGAACTTTTTGAATAACGCGCAGAGACTGCAGCGCCCTGCACATGTGGAGCTTTGGGGTGTGATGCAGTCAATGTGCTGCCCTTAGGCTGGCCCCTGGAGGGCATCCTGCCTCGTTGGTGATGTGCCGCCTCCTCCTCCTCCTCCTCCTCCTCTCTCCTATCAGGCACCCACGTTGAGTCAGTGACCTCATCATCCCCTCCCTCCTCATCACTGGAGCAAACCTGGCAGTATGCTGCAGCAGGGGGAGCATGACTGCCAGATTGCTGTCCTTCTTGGGCACCCCCTCTGTCCGTGCTCATGTTACTGCCTTCATCGAGCTCAGTATCATCATCAGAGCCTTCCAAACGCTGGGCATCCTCCTGGAGCATGTACCCAACACTGTGGTCAAACAGTTCGAGGGAATCCTCATGAGGACATGGTGGAGCTAGGGAAGGAGTCACTGATGACATTGAGCTGAGGGAAGAGGCCGCTGCTTTGCCAGACAAAGCACCCTGGGCATGGGTGAGAGAGGATGAGGAGGATGAGGACGGCTTGGTCATCCACTCGACCAAGTCTTCCGCATGTTGCGGCTCAACACGGCCAGCTGCCGAAAAAAAGGCCAAGCGTGTCCCATGGCCACGTGCTGATGAGGATGCACCGTCTCCACGACCAGCACTAGACACAGAGCCTGCTTGCCCTCTCTTATTGGCTTGTGACTGTCTGCCTCTCCTTCTTGGCCTTCCAGACATACTAATGGCCTGTAGCTGCACTAAGCTGGGATAGAACACCTGTAATTTTCTTCAGGTAGCTTTATATACTGTAACCAGACAAGCCTGCCTGTCAGTAGGAAGATAACAGGAACGGATCTAGCTGAACACTGTGAGCAGGACGCACTGCACTGAATGTAAATAGCAGGAACGGATCTAGCTGAACACTGTGAGCAGGACGCACTGCACTGAATGTAAATAGCAGGAACGGATCTAGCTGAACACTGTGAGCAGGACGCACTGCACTGAATGTAAATAGCAGGAACGGATCTAGCTGAACACTGTGAGCAGGACGCACTGCACTGAATGTAAATAGCAGGAACGGATCTAGCTGAACACTGTGAGCAGGACGCACTGCACTGAATGTAAATAGCAGGAACGGATCTAGCTGAACACTGTGAGCAGGACGCACTGCACTGAATGTAAATAGCAGGAACGGATCTAGCTGAACACTGTGAGCAGGACGCACTGCACTGAATGTAAATAGCAGGAACGGATCTAGCTGAACACTGTGAGCAGGACGCACTGCACTGAATGTAAATAGCAGGAACGGATCTAGCTGAACACTGTGAGCAGGACGCACTGCACTGAATGTAAATAGCAGGAACGGATCTAGCTGAACACTGTGAGCAGGACGCACTGCACTGAATGTAAATAGCAGGAACGGATCTAGCTGAACACTGTGAGCAGGACGCACTGCACTGAATGTAAATAGCAGGAACGGATCTAGCTGAACACTGTGAGCAGGACGCACTGCACTGAATGTAAATAGCAGGAACGGATCTAGCTGAACACTGTGAGCAGGACGCACTGCACTGAATGTAAATAGCAGGAACGGATCTAGCTGAACACTGTGAGCAGGACGCACTGCACTGAATGTAAATAGCAGGAACGGATCTAGCTGAACACTGTGAGCAGGACGCACTGCACTGAATGTAAATAGCAGGAACGGATCTAGCTGAACACTGTGAGCAGGACGCACTGCACTAAATGTAAATAGCAGGAACGGATCTAGCTGAACACTGTGAGCAGGACACACTGCACTAAATAGTCTAGATAGAAGATAACAGGAACGGATCTAGCTAAACTGAATACAGTGTATATATATATATGCAACACCTGGGATGCATATATATACACAATACACTGTAAGTGCAGCTAACTGACTGACTGTTCTGCCTAATCCAGGCATGTCCAAAGTCCGGCCCGCGGGCCAATCGCGGCCCGCGGTCTGGTTTCGGACGGCCCGCCTGGTAATTTTGACATATATATCTTTTGTGGCCCCCAACGAATCCCCGAGCGCTGGGGGCCATAAAAGATAGATATGCTGGCTGCCTTGGAGGGGGCGGGACAAGCGCCATACAGGATACAGGAGAATTTCCTGTTTACACGGCGTCCTGTGTAAAAGGAAGTCCCGTCTCCTGCGCTGCCATTGGACAATTGTTTTGTCCATCATAGGAGGCGAGACTTTCAATTAAAGAGGCCGCCGTGTAAACAGGAATTTCTCCTGTATATCTGTTGGCGCTCGTCCCGCCCCCTCCCTGTCTCCTCCAAGGCTGCAGATGGACATGAATCAGGCTGCACTGACGGCAATGGTGAGTCTGCATTCATGTCAATGTGGTGGGGGCTGCCGTATTTATGTCAATGTGGTGGGGGCTGCATTCATGTCAATGTGGGGGCTGCATTCATGTGAATGTGGTGGGGGCTGCATTCATGTGAATGTGGGGGCTGCATTCATGTGAATGTGGGGGCTGCATTCATGTGAATGTGGTGGGGGCTGCATTCATGTCAATGTGGGGGCTGCATTCATGTGAATGTGGTGGGGGCTGCATTCGTGTGAATGTGGTGGGGGCTGCATTCGTGTGAATGTGGTGGGGCTGCATTCGTGTGAATGTGGTGGGGGCTGCATTCGTGTGAATGTGGTGGGGGCTGCATTCGTGTGAATGTGGTGGGGGCTGCATTCGTGTGAATGTGGTGAGGGCTGCATTCGTGTGAATGTGGTGGGGGCTGCATTCGTGTGAATGTGGTGGGGGCTGCATTCATGTCAATACGGTGGGGGCTGCATTCATGTCAATGTGGTGGGGGCTGCATTCATGTCAATACGGTGGGGGCTGCATTCATGTCAATACGGTGGGGGCTGCATTCATGTCAATACGGTGGGGGCTGCATTCATGTCAATACGGTGGGGGCTGCATTCATGTCAATGTGGTGGGGGCTGCATTCATGTCAATACGGTGGGGGCTGCATTCATGTCAAAACGGTGGGGGCTGCATTCATGTCAATACGGTGGGGGCTGCATTCATGTCAATACGGTGGGGGCTGCATTCATGTCAATGTGGTGGGGGCTGCATTCATGTCAATACGGTGGGGGCTGCATTCATGTCAATACGGTGGGGGCTGCATTCATGTCAATACGGTGGGGGCTGCATTCATGTCAATACGGTGGGGGCTGCATTCATGTCAATACGGTGGGGGCTGCATTCATGTCAATACGGTGGGGGCTACATTCATGTCAATACGGTGGGGGCTGCATTCATGTGAATGTGGTGGGGGCTGCATTCATGTCAATACGGTGGGGGCTGCATTCATGTGAATGTGGTGGGGGCTGCATTTATGTCAATACGGTGGGGGTTGCATTCATGTCAATACGGTGGGGGTTGCATTCATGTCAATACGGTGGGGGTTGCATTCATGTCAATACGGTGGGGGTTGCATTCATGTCAATACGGTGGGGGCTGCATTCATGTTAATGTGGTGGGGGCTGCATTCATGTCAATACGGTGGGGGTTGCATTCATGTCAATATGGTGGGGGCTGCATTCATGTCAATATGGTGGGGGCTGCATTCATGTCAATACGGTGGGGGCTGCATTCATGTCAATACGGTGGGGGCTGCATTCATGTCAATACAGTGGGGGCTGCATTCATGTCCATACGGTGGGGGCCACATTCATGGCAATGGAGTAGGGGCCGCAGATGGGCACTGATTAGGCTGCATTGATGGGCACTGACCCTTATTTTGCTTCACAGTTCTTTATTTAAAATTTAAGATTTTTTTTCCTGAAACTTCATTTTTAAAGTGAAGGTGCGTGTTATAAGCTGATTAAATCCGGTATATCCAAATAACACGCCCAAGCTCATCTATTCACCACACACAGCACAAAGGCAAGAGAATTCTTGTTGGGCCGTGTATTAGTGCTCGGACGGACACACTTAGACCAAATTTTAATGGTTTAAGAATGTCAGGCAAAATGGTCGGCCCTCAAGCATGTTCTATTCATCAAATCTGGCCCTCTTGGAAAAAAGTTTGGACACCCCTGGCCTAATCTATCTAACTCAAATCAAATGACACTGTCTCTCTCTCTCTCTATCTCTCAGCACACCGGAACACACACTACACAGGGCCGCCGTGCAGGCGGCCTTATATAGTGTGGGGTGTGTACTAAATCCCCTGAGCCATAATTGGCCAAAGCCACCCTGGCTTTGGCCAATTACAGCTCTCTCTACTGACGGCGCTGTGATTGGCCAAGCATGCGGGTCATAGTGCATGCTTGGCCAATCATCAGCCAGCAATGCACTGCGATGCCGCAGTGAATTATGGGCCGTGACGCGCCACACGAATTTGGCGCGAACGGCCCATATCGTTCGCAATTCGACGGACGGTCGAACAGCCGATGTTCGAGTCGAACATGGGTTCGACTCGAACACGAAGCTCATCCCTACTCCTGACCATTAATATAAAGGGATCCTTCTCCCACTGACCACCAATATAAGAAAGTCCTTCTCCTCCTGACCACCAATATAAGGGGATCCTTCTCCCCACGACCATCAATATAAGGGGATCCTTCTCCCCCTGACCACCAATATAAGGGGATCCTTCTCCCCATGACCATCAATATAAGTGGATCCTTCTCCTCCTGACCATTAATATAAAGGGATCCTTCTCCCCCTGACCACCAATATAAGGAAGTCCTCCCCCTGACCACCAATATAAGGAAGTCCTCCCCCTGACCACCAATATAAGGAAGTCCTCCCCCTGACCACCAATATAAGTAAGTCCTCCCCCTGACCACCGATTTAGGAAAGTACTTTTTCCCCTGACCACCAATATAAGGGGATCCTTCACCCCATGACCACCAATATAACGGGATCCTTCTCCCACTGACCACCAATATAGGGGTTCCTTCTCCTCCTGACCACCAATATAAGGGGATCCTTCTCCCCCTGACCACCAATATAAGGAAGTCCTTCTCCCCCTGACCACCAATATAAGGAAGTCCTCCCCCTGACCACCAATATAAGGAAGTCCTCCCCCTGACCACCAATATAAGGAAGTCCTCCCCCTGACCACCGATTTAGGAAAGTACTTTTTCCCCTGACCACCAATATAAGGGGATCCTTCACCCCATGACCACCAATATAACGGGATCCTTCTCCCACTGACCACCAATATAGGGGATCCTTCTCCCCCTGACCATTAATATAAGGGTTCCTTTTCCCACTGACAATTATTGTAAGTAAATTCTTCTCACTACTGACCACCAATATATGTGGGTTCTTCTCCCCTTGACAAATAAATATAAGGATGCCCTTCTCTCCCTGACCATCAGTATAAGGGTATTCTTTTTCCATTGATTACCAACATAAGGGTATCCTTCTCCCACTGAATATCAATATAAGGGGGTCATTCTGCCCCTGACCACCAATATGATGGAATGAAGTTTTAAAAAAGATACTACAAAAGAAACAACAATCATATAAGATTATGTTTGACAATTATTATAATAGTAGATCATATGATCTTTTTTAAAACTTCATGCAACACTTTCAGAAGCTCCTGAGGAAGCTCTTTGAGCGAAACATGTAGAGTAAGAAGTGGTTGCATACAATACCTGAATTATATGCTTTGTTTGAACCTTTCATGGTCATTTTAAAGAAACTCTGTTTGTAAAAAAAAATTATATTTCTATATTTAAAAATAATTTTTGCATACTTCTTTGGTACCTTAAAAGTCCCATCCTTCTTTTGATTAACACTAATATAAGGGGGTCCTTCTCCCACTGACCACCAATATCAGGGGATCATTCTCCTACTGACCACCAATATAAGGGGGATCCTTCTCCCACTAACCATCAATATAAGGGGGTCCTTCTCCCACTGACCACCAATATAAGGGGATCCTTCTCCCCCGGACCACTAATATAAGGAGGTCCTTCTCCCACTGACCACCAATATAAGAAGACCCTTTTCCCACTAACCTCCACTGTAAGGGGATCCTTCTTCCACTGATTACCAATATAAGGAGATCCTTCTCCCACTAACCACCAATATAAGGGGGTCCTTGTTCCTGTGACCACAAATATAAGGGGGTCCTTCTCCCACTGACCACAAATATAAAGGGATCCTTCTCCTACTGACCACTGATATAAGATTCATCTTCAGACCTCCCGTTTCACTCAAGACTTCTACAGCCGAACATTCTGTCTTCACGACAAGTTAGTCTGATCTCTGGACAGATCATGTATCACAGAGGACTGGGTTGTCCCTGGTCGGGTGGCTCAGTAATCTTGCAAGAACTAATTTCTTGTTTTGCATTAGTACAAGGTGGTGTTGATGCCTACAGTAGCACTAACCACCAATATAAGGGTGTCCTTCTCCCACTGGCCACCAATATAAGGGGATCCTTCTCCCACTAACCACCAATATAAAGGGGTACTTCTCCCACTGGCCACCAATATAAGTGGATCCTTCTCCCACTAACCGCCAATATAAGGGGAATCTTCTCCACTGATTACCAATATAAGGAGATCCTTCTTCCACTAACCACCAATATATGGGGATCCTTGTCTTCTGGACCACAAATATAAGGGGCCCCTTCTTCGTTCTCTGCTCTCCGCTTTTGGTTCTCTGCTCTCCGCTCTTTGTTCTCTGCTCTCCGCTCTTTGTTCTCTGCTCTTCGTTCTCTGCTCTCCGCTCTTCGTTCTCTGCTCTCCGCTCTTCGTTCTCTGCTCTCCGCTCTTCGTTCTCTGCTCTCTGCTCTTCGTTCTCTGCTCTTCGTTCTCCGCTCTTCGTTCTCTGCTCTCCGCTCTCTGCTCTCCGCTCTTTGTTCTCCGCTCTCTGCTCTTCGTTCTCTGCTCTCCGCTCTCTGCTCTTCGTTCTCTGCTCTCCGCTCTCTGCTCTCCGCTCTTCGTTCTCTGCTCTCCGCTCTTGGTTCTCTGCTCTCCGCTCTTGGTTCTCTGCTCTCCGCTCTTGGTTCTCTGCTCTCCGCTCTTGGTTCTCTGCTCTCCGCTCTTGGTTCTCTGCTCTCCGCTCTTGGTTCTCTGCTCTCCGCTCTTGGTTCTCTGCTCTCCGCTCTTCGTTCTCTGCTCTCTGCTCTCCTCTCTCTGCTCTCCGCTCTCTGCTCTTGGTTCTCTGCTCTCCGCTCTCTGCTCTCCGCTCTTGGTTCTCTGCTCTCCGCTCTCTGCTCTCCGCTCTTGGTTCTCTGCTCTCCGCTCTCTGCTCTTCGTTCTCTGCTCTCCGCTTTTGGTTCTCTGCTCTCCGCTCTTTGTTCTCTGCTCTCCGCTCTTCGTTCTCTGCTCTCCGCTCTTCGTTCTCTGCTCTCTGCTCTTCGTTCTCCGCTCTTCGTTCTCTGCTCTCCGCTCTCTGCTCTCCGCTCTTCGTTCTCTGCTCTCTGCTCTTCGTTCTCTGCTCTCCGCTCTCTGCTCTCCGCTCTTCGTTCTCTGCTCTCCGCTCTCTGCTCTTGGTTCTCTGCTCTCCGCTCTTGGTTCTCTGCTCTCCGCTCTTGGTTCTCTGCTCTCCGCTCTTGGTTCTCTGCTCTCCGCTCTTGGTTCTCTGCTCTCCGCTCTTGGTTCTCTGCTCTCTGCTCTTCGTTCTCTGCTCTCCGCTCTCTGCTCTTCGTTCTCTGCTCTCCGCTCTCTGCTCTTCGTTCTCTGCTCTCCGCTCTCTGCTCTCCGCTCTTCGTTCTCTGCTCTCCGCTCTCTGCTCTTCGTTCTCTGCTCTCCGCTCTTGGTTCTCTGCTCTCCGCTCTTGGTTCTCTGCTCTCCGCTCTTGGTTCTCTGCTCTCCGCTCTTGGTTCTCTGCTCTCCGCTCTTGGTTCTCTGCTCTCCGCTCTCTGCTCTCCGCTCTCCGCTCTCTGCTCTTCGTTCTCTGCTCTCCGCTCTCTGCTCTTCGTTCTCTGCTCTCCGCTCTCCGCTCTTGGTTCTCCGCTCTCCGCTCTCCGCTCTCTGCTCTCTGCTCTCTGCTCTCCGCTCTCCGCTCTCTGCTCTCTGCTCTCCGCTCTTCGTTCTCTGCTCTCCGCTCTTGGTTCTCTGCTCTCCGCTCTTGGTTCTCTGCTCTCCGCTCTTGGTTCTCTGCTCTCCGCTCTTGGTTCTCTGCTCTCCGCTCTTGGTTCTCTGCTCTCCGCTCTTGGTTCTCTGCTCTCCGCTCTTGGTTCTCTGCTCTCCGCTCTTGGTTCTCTGCTCTCCGCTCTTGGTTCTCTGCTCTCCGCTCTTGGTTCTCTGCTCTCCGCTCTTGGTTCTCTGCTCTCCGCTCTTTGCTCTTGGTTCTCTGCTCTCCGCTCTTGGTTCTCTGCTCTCCGCTCTTGGTTCTCTGCTCTCCGCTCTTGGTTCTCTGCTCTGCGCTCTTGGTTCTCTGCTCTCCGCTCTTGGTTCTCTGCTCTCCGCTCTTGGTTCTCTGCTCTCCGCTCTTGGTTCTCTGCTCTCCGCTCTTGGTTCTCTGCTCTCCGCTCTTGGTTCTCGTTTCCCTTTCCTCTAGCGCTCGCATTGTGCTTGCCGCCTGCCAATTGCTACAGGTCGGGTAAACGTTGCCGAAGTCTCAGAGATGGGCATTGCACCCCTATGGCATGTAAACTTCCCCTGAAATAATGTTTCAATGTTTTTATCAGTGGGAAGAATCCCCAGGGGCCGGATAAAGGCAAGAAAGGGGCTGCAGTTTTGTCGATCACTGGCTAGTGACTTGGACAATATTTAAGGGGTCAACATACCAGCTGGTCAGGGGACAACTTTTGAATCTCCCATTTTCTGTTTCGATGACAATAATAACTCGGGTAACTCATTTAAAGAAAAAAAAAACTGCATAGATAATGTTATCTATGCAGCTGTGCCCGTACCTGTAAGTGGAAAAGAACCTGCGCTGTTAGGGGACTTTGAAGGAATGGAGAAGAGAGGCACTGCGCTGAGCCATGGCCTGGGACCCCGACCCTGAAGGAGATCGACCTTGAAGAAGTATGCAGATAAGGACCTCTGGCTATCATGTCCTTCATGCTTTTTCAAGCTGCAGTATTTCTAAACGCACTTTGTACGTTTATTTTCTTTCTTGTCAGGACACTGGCAACCAAAAAATTGTAGGCCAGGCTAGGATAACCCCTCCTAGTCCTACTACCAGCATGCTTTTGTTTTGTTTTTTTGCTAGTGTCCTAGGAGGTATGGTGGCATGGTCTTCTACATCTCTGCATTCTCACTCAGTTTCCAGTCTTCTACATTTTCGGCATTCTCACTCAGTTTCCTTGATCAAGACTGTTCTCTACAACAGTGCTGGAGCTTTGTCAACTCTATTGAAGCTATTCAGCCTTGTCAACTTCAGTCTTTTCTTTTGAGGTACCATAGCCTGGAAGTGGGGCACTGTCTTTTGTGTAGAGCACTTTTCAGACTCCACTGTGGTAAAAGCGGCCTTCTCCCCCTAGCCATTAATATAAGGGGATCCTTCTCCGCCTGACCACCAATATAAGGGGATCCTTCTCTCCCTGACCACCAATATAAGGGGATCCTTCTCCCCCTGACCACCAATATAAGGAAGTCCTTCTCAGCCTGACCACCAATATAAGGGGATCCTTCTCCCCCTGACCACCAATATAAGGGGATCCTTCTCCCCCTGACCACCAATATAAGGAAGTCCTTCTCAGCCTGACCACCAATATAAGGGGATCCTTCTCCCCCTGACCACCAATATAAGGGGATCCTTCTCCCCCTGACCACCAATATAAGGAAGTCCTTCTCAGCCTGACCATCAATATAAGGGGATCCTTCTCCCCCTGACCACCAATATAAGGAAGTCCTTCTCAGCCTGACCACCAATATAAGGGGATCCTTATCCCACTGACCACCAATATAAGGGGATCCTTCTCCCCCTGACCATCAATATAAGGATGTCCTTCTCCTCATGACCATCAATATAAGTGGATCCTTCTCCTCCTGACCATTAATATAAAGGGATCCTTCTCCCCTTGACCACCAATATAAGAAAGTCCTTCTCCTCCTGACCACCAATATAAGGGGATCCTTCTCCCCATGACCATCAATATAAGGGGATCCTTCTCCCCCTGACCACCAATATAAGGGGATCCTTCTCCCCATGACCATCAATATAAGTGGATCCTTCTCCTCCTGACCATTAATATAAAGGGATCCTTCTCCCACTGACCACCAATATAAGGAAGTCCTTCACCCACTGACCACCGATTTAAGAAAGTACTTTTTCCCCTGACCACCAATATAAGTGGATATTTCTCCCCCTGACCACCAATATAAGGGGATCCTTCTCCTCCTGACCATTAATATAAAGGGATCCTTCTCCCACTGACCACCAATATAAGAAAGTCCTTCTCCTCCTGACCACCAATATAAGGGGATCCTTCTCCCCACGACCATCAATATAAGGGGATCCTTCTCCCCCTGACCATCAATATAAGTGGATCCTTCTCCTCCTGACCATTAATATAAAGGGATCCTTCTCCCCCTGACCACCAATATAAGGAAGTCCTCCCCCTGACCACCAATATAAGGAAGTCCTCCCCCTGACCACCAATATAAGGAAGTCCTCCCCCTGACCACCAATATAAGTAAGTCCTCCCCCTGACCACCGATTTAGGAAAGTACTTTTTCCCCTGACCACCAATATAAGGGGATCCTTCACCCCATGACCACCAATATAACGGGATCCTTCTCCCACTGACCACCAATATAGGGGTTCCTTCTCCTCCTGACCACCAATATAAGGGGATCCTTCTCCCCCTGACCACCAATATAAGGAAGTCCTTCTCCCCCTGACCACCAATATAAGGAAGTCCTCCCCCTGACCACCAATATAAGGAAGTCCTCCCCCTGACCACCAATATAAGGAAGTCCTCCCCCTGACCACCGATTTAGGAAAGTACTTTTTCCCCTGACCACCAATATAAGGGGATCCTTCACCCCATGACCACCAATATAACGGGATCCTTCTCCCACTGACCACCAATATAGGGGATCCTTCTCCCCCTGACCATTAATATAAGGGTTCCTTTTCCCACTGACAATTATTGTAAGTAAATTCTTCTCACTACTGACCACCAATATATGTGGGTTCTTCTCCCCTTGACAAATAAATATAAGGATGCCCTTCTCTCCCTGACCATCAGTATAAGGGTATTATTTTTCCATTGATTACCAACATAAGGGTATCCTTCTCCCACTGAATATCAATATAAGGGGGTCATTCTGCCCCTGACCACCAATATGATGGAATGAAGTTTTAAAAAAGATACTACAAAAGAAACAACAATCATATAAGATTATGTTTGACAATTATTATAATAGTAGATCATATAATCTTTTTTAAAACTTCATGCAACACTTTCAGAAGCTCCTGAGGAAGCTCTTTGAGCGAAACATGTAGAGTAAGAAGTGGTTGCATACAATACCTGAATTATATGCTTTGTTTGAACCTTTCATGGTCATTTTAAAGAAACTCTGTTTGTAAAAAAAAATTATATTTCTATATTTAAAAATAATTTTTGCATACTTCTTTGGTACCTTAAAAGTCCCATCCTTCTTTTGATTAACACTAATATAAGGGGGTCCTTCTCCCACTGACCACCAATATCAGGGGATCATTCTCCTACTGACCACCAATATAAGGGGGATCCTTCTCCCACTAACCATCAATATAAGGGGGTCCTTCTCCCACTGACCACCAATATAAGGGGATCCTTCTCCCCCGGACCACTAATATAAGGAGGTCCTTCTCCCACTGACCACCAATATAAGAAGACCCTTTTCCCACTAACCTCCACTGTAAGGGGATCCTTCTTCCACTGATTACCAATATAAGGAGATCCTTCTCCCACTAACCACCAATATAAGGGGGTCCTTGTTCCTGTGACCACAAATATAAGGGGGTCCTTCTCCCACTGACCACAAATATAAAGGGATCCTTCTCCTACTGACCACTGATATAAGATTCATCTTCAGACCTCCCGTTTCACTCAAGACTTCTACAGCCGAACATTCTGTCTTCACGACAAGTTAGTCTGATCTCTGGACAGATCATGTATCACAGAGGACTGGGTTGTCCCTGGTCGGGTGGCTCAGTAATCTTGCAAGAACTAATTTCTTGTTTTGCATTAGTACAAGGTGGTGTTGATGCCTACAGTAGCACTAACCACCAATATAAGGGTGTCCTTCTCCCACTGGCCACCAATATAAGGGGATCCTTCTCCCACTAACCACCAATATAAAGGGGTACTTCTCCCACTGGCCACCAATATAAGTGGATCCTTCTCCCACTAACCGCCAATATAAGGGGAATCTTCTCCACTGATTACCAATATAAGGAGATCCTTCTTCCACTAACCACCAATATATGGGGATCCTTGTCTTCTGGACCACAAATATAAGGGGCCCCTTCTTCCACTGACCACAATAAAAGGTAGTCTTTCCCAACTGAACACCAATACAGTGCCTTGAAAAAGTATTCACACCCCTTGAAGTTTCCCACATTTTGTCATGTTACAACCAAAAACGTAAATGTATAAAATCTCCCAAGCTTTGAACATCTCACGGAGCTCTGTTCAATCCATCATCGGAAAATGGAAAGAGTATGGCACAACTGCAAACCTACCAAGACATGGCCGTCCATCTAAACTGACCGGCCGGGCAAGGAGAGCATTCATCAGAGAAGAGCCAAGAGGTCCATGGTAACTCTGGAGGAGCTGCAGAGATCCACAGCTCAGGAGGGAGAATCTGTCCACAGGACAACTATTAGTCGTGTTCTCCACAAATCTGCCCTTTATGGAAGAGTGACAAGAAGAAAGACATTGGTGAAAGAAAGTCATAAGAAGTCCTGTTTGTAGTTTGTGAGAAGCCATGTGGAGGACACAGCAAACATGTGGAAGAAGGTGATCTGGTCACATGAGACCAAAATTCTACTTTATGGCCTAAAAGTAAAACTCTATGTGTGGGGGGAAAACTAACACTGCACATCACCCTGAACACACCATCCCCACCGTGAAACATGGTGGTGGCAGCATCATGTGGTGGGGATGCTTTTCTTCAGCAGGGACAGGGAAGCTGGTCAGAGTTGATGGGAAGATGGATGGAGACAAATACAGGACAATCTTAGAAGAAAACCTGTTAGAGTCTACAAAAGACTTGAGACCGGGGCGGAGGTTCACCTTCCAGCAGGACAACGACCCGAAACATCCAGCCAGAGCTACAATGGAATGGTTTAGATCAAAGCATATCAGACATCCCAAGTCTCCTGTGAGTCGCGGGAGTCTCCCGCATTTGGCTGCGGGAGCCGGGCGATCTCCCGGCTGTTTCTGTCACTCAGCTACAGACAGAAGACAGAGCAGCCCGAGTGACTGAATGGAGTATGGCTGCGGCGGCCGCTCGCGCTGCTCTGCCTTCTGTCTGTGGCTGTGTGACAGGCAGATGTGATGACCTCCCTGGCTGTGTAAGGTGGAGGACTGTAACAAAGTCCCGCCTCCTAGATAGACGTAACACTGATCCAATGATACATTGAATAAGTGTGACGTGTATCATAGGAGGCGGGAATTTGTTATAGTTGCCGCCGGGATATTCAAATACGTTTCAGAGCTCTGTGTGACCAGACTGTATATCATGGGCACTGGTAAGGCTGTATTTCATGGGCACTGGTAAGGCTGTATTTCATGGGCACTGGTAAGGCTGCATTTAATTGGTAGGGGGGCTCGGCGTCGGCGCAAAGCGTCACCTCCCTGAAGTGAGTTTTTGCAGGTTGGGATGTCTAGCATATTCATGTGTTAGAATGGCCCAGTCACAGTCCAGACCTAAATCCCATTGAGAATCTGTGGCAAGACTTGAAAATTGCTGTTCACAGACGCTCTCCATCCAATCTGACAGAGCTTGAGATATTTTACAAAAAGAATGGGCAGAAATGTCCTCTCTAGATGTGCAAAGCTGGTAGAGACATCCCCAAAAAGACTTGCAGCTGTAATTGCAACCGATATAAGGTTCATCTTTGGACCTCCCGTTTCACTCCAGACTTCTGCAGCCCCAACAGTCTTCATAGAACAAGCTGATCTCTGAACAGATCATGTATCCCAGAGGACTGGGTTGTCCCCGGTTGGGTGACTCAGGAATCTTACAAGGAGTCATTTCTAGCTTTGCACAAGGTGGTATTGATGCCTACAGTAGGACTTGTTTCTTGTCTTTTACCTCCACCGGGACATTGTTCTTTTGTCCCCTCTGTGCAGCTCAAGTTCTCCAAAAGGAAATGTTACCCCCCTTGTCTAGTTGTAGTTTGGGCTGTGAGATCCGATCTCTCAGTGCTTCTTTCAGGTAGACCGATCCCCTTTGTGGACCACATAATGGTTCATCAGCTTCTTCTTCCACCATCTCTAGGTGGCCCAGACAGACCATCATCCAAGCTTATGGTTTCCGGTTCCACCATTCCCAGTCAAGGCGCACTTTATCTATGAGTGCTTCTTCCATGTCAAGCAACTGTTTTATATTTTACAGGAAAATGGAGGAACACTTTAATGAGGGCGTGCCCCCCCCCCCCCCCCTATAAGGTAAGCTTCCATGTTGTCTGCAGTCTACACTTCATTCCTGATTTGGTTTTTCGAAAGTCCTCATTACAGTGAATGTAGTCAGGGCTCTAAAGCTCCTTCTGATGGGATTACATTATTTTATTATTGAGCTCACGTAGACGTTGGCGACTTATTAATTTCCGTCTGCCTAGCTGTTGCCACATGTCTGTTCCTGCCAGTAAAGGCCCAAGGAGGGGGGGAGGGGGGTGAGGGCACCAGGCGAGGAGGCGGTGAGGGCGGAGGTGTGTGCTCTGCTTACTTTTTTTTTTTTTTTTTTTTACTTTTAAAAAAGATTTACAACAGTCTGTGTGTTTCTTTTTTTTTTTTTATGAGTCTGTCCCTGTGCAGCTCCAACTCACCGGCTGGTATGATCAGCTAATTAATTTGGCGTGGGACCCCCTCCCCCACTGCCAGCTTCTTCCACCCTGAGAGATCCACAATGGGGCCAATGTTCAAACACGTGAAATTTTTTTTTTGTATATTGAATAATATATATTTATTATAATGTGATTAATAGAATATTATTTTATTATATAATAATATTTATTATATTATATTATTAAATAAGAATATATTACATTTTGTATATTAAATATTATATTTATTATAATATAATAAATAGAATATAATTGTATTATATTATAAAATAATTATTATGAAATAATAATATATTCAATGTTGTATATTAAATATTATATGTGTTATAATATAATAAATAGAATGTAATTTTATTATATTATAAAATAATTATTATGAAATAATATAATATTTAATATACAACATTGAATATATTATTATTTCATAATAATTATTTTATAATATAATACAATTATATTCTATTTATTATATTATAACAAATATAATATTTAATATACAACATTAAATATATTATTTGTTATAATATAATAAATAGAATATAATTTTAATTATATTATGAAACAATAATTATTAAATAATAATATACAAAATTTTGTATATTAAATAATAGTTAAAACTGAACTCCAGGTGGATATTAAAGAAAATATGCAGCTCTGTAGTCATTAATAATTATCAAAAAAATATATATTTTTTTTTAAATAAATTAGGAAAAGCCACAAACAGAAAAGAACAGGATTCTTGATGTTTAGCGCTGTCGCAGAAAACGTGCAACAAAACGCTCAGGGGCTGACCTGCGTATTAGAAGCCGCCGTTAACATTCGGACTTTCCTAAGTCATGGGGCTGGGCGTGGCGGAAGACTGACGCTCACAGGGAGAATTGTGTCAGTGCGGCGGTTGGCGTCAGCGATGTCGTTATGGGGAAGTGAAATCTGAGCCGGCGGTGTTGTAAGAGACCTTTTCATATAATAACCCGGGGCCAACGCCGCATCGTGACTCCCAAACTGTGTCCGGAGAGCGTGACTGCGCTCAGGTGCTGTAATGGCGAACGCATCTCCCACAATGCTTTGCTGCAGCCATTATCCTTCCATATACCCGGAAAATCCGATCCTCTACGACTCGCGTCCTTTTGTTACATTCTCGCTCTTTTCTTCACAATTATCCTTTAACCTCTGAAAGTAAAACAAATCCTAACGTCTGAACGCAGCTTTGCAACTTTGACCCGTCAGCAAAAACCGTACAAATCATCGGATCTACTTACTGCGATACAGAAACGCACGCAAAATCGTACAAAACACGTATACCTTTACACGTGTGCGGCGCTACCATAATTTCTTAAAGTGATACACACACGCTGTGCCATGTACATTCTCCCTTCTATTTCTGTATGTGGATGATGGCTCTGTAATTATTTTAACCACTTACCTTCCAGGCACTCCCCTCCCCCTTCCTGCCCAGACCAATGTTCAGCTTTCAGCGCTGTCACACTTTGAATGACAATTACGCGGTTATGTAACACTATACACATAGGACATTTTTATATTATTTTTCACGCAAATAGAGCTTTCTTTTGGTGATATTTAATCACCCCTGGGTTTTTGTTTTTTTTTGGGGGTAAAAAAAAAAAAGACAGAAAATTAAGAAAAAAAAAATAATGTTTTTCTTAGTAAATAATTTTTTTGTATATATTTAGTATTTTTTAATTTTAGTATTTTTATATTTAGTATAAATAATTTGACAGCAAATTAAATAAGTCATTTTTCTCCTTCACTGAATGGCACTGATGAGGAGGCACTAATATGCCACACTGATGGGCACTGATAGGTGGCACTGATGAGCTCAGATAGGTGGCACCCATGAGCAGGCACTGATGGGCACTGATAGGTGGCACTGATGAGCTCAGATAGGCGGCACCCATGAGCAGGCACTGATGGGCACTGATAGGTGGCACTGATGAGCACAGATAGGCGGCACCCATGAGCAGGCACTGATGGGCACTAATAGGTGGCACTGATTAGCACAGATAGGCGGCACCCATGAGCAGGCACTGATGGGCACTGATAGGTGGCACTGATGAGCACAGATAGGCGGCACCCATGAGCAGGCACTGATAGGCAGTATTGACTGACATCACTAATGGGCACTGTTTGGTGTCACTGATGGGCACAGACTGGCATGACTCCTGGGCACTGCTGGGGCTACACCGATGATCAGTGCCCTGATTACCTGTACAGATCTCCCCTCTAATCAGGTGCTTCAAATAAACACCCCCGCTGCTGTAATTCATGCGCCCAGCATCCTGCAAGGGGCCGGACGCATTGATAGGGGGGCGGCAGGAACAGGGGGGGGGGGGGGGGGGCGACGCCCGTGTGCCCTTAATGGACGGGCGACCCTGCTTCCAGCTTCCTAAAGTATAGGAGGGTTTAGTTCCCTTATAATACAAACATTTTCTGAGATCATCTGCGTCATCTAGTGGCAATTATACAGTAGTTACCCTAAAATACTTAATTCAGGAAAAGATCACATTATTGCCACTAGATGGCGTTAATGATCCTAAGAGCGATGGCAGCTTCCTTAGCTGTAAAGGATAGGAGGGTTTAGTTCCACTTTAATACATTTATTTTCTAGGACTATCAGCTCCATCTACTGGTAATTATATGGTATTTCCCCTAAAATACTATATTCCGGAAAATACCACATTATTGCCACTAGATGGCGCTGATGATTCTAAGAGTGGTGACAGCTTCTTTAGCTGTAAAGGATAGGAGGGTTTTGTTCCACTTTAAAGAGGAACTGCAGTCCGCTCACATAATTTGTAATAAAAACATCTTTGCCATTCTGAAGCTTCCCTCCAACCACTTTGCACATTATTTTATATATACTGGGATTCTGTACTTGCCAAATATGCTGCAGAAATCTCCCTCCACCGAGTCTGGCTGCAGCCACTTTAACTGTGGGCAGCTGAAGCTGCTGCCTGTTCACTTCCTGGGATTTACACAGAGGCACACCTCCAGCTCTGCAGCTCTCATTGGCCCTCTTATGACTCACCCACCCTCCCCTGCCTGGCAAACTCTCACGAGAGTGAGTGAGAGCTGTGCATGATGTCATAAGCCTAGACTAAGGACCAGACAGGAAACAGGAAGTGGGCTGTATAAGGGATTTACTGGCAGAAAAAAAATATTTACTATCCAAAGTTAAAACAACAACAAGGGCGGCACAGTGGTGTAGTGGGTAGCACTCTCGCCTAGCAATAAAAAGGGTCGCTGGTTCAAATCCCAACCACGACACTACCTGCCTGGAGTTTGCATGTTCTCTCTGTGCCTGCGTGGGTTTCCTCCGGGTACTCCGGTTTCCTCCCACACTCCAAAGACATGCTGGTAGGTTAATTGGCTTCTGTCCAAAATTGGCCCCCAGACCTAGGGAAGCTGCCACTGCTCTTAGGTTCATCAGGACCATCTAGTGGCAATAATACTGTATTTCCTTCAAAATACTTTGATTGCCACTAGATGGCGCTAATGATCCTAAGCGTGGTGGCAGATTTCTTAGCTGTAAAGGTTGGGAGGGTTTGGTTCCACTTTAATACATTTATTTTTTAGGATCACCGGCACCATCTAGTGGTGATTATACAGTATTTCCCCTAAAATACTTTTAATCAGGAAAATACCATGATATTGCCACTAGATGGCACTGATGATTCTAAGAGCAGTGGCAGCTTCCTGAGCTGTAAAGGTTGGGAGGGTTTGGTTCCACTTTAATACATTTGTTTTTTAGGATAATTGGCGCCATCTAGTGGCAATTATACAGTATTTCCCTCAAAATACTTCAATCACCACATTATTGGCACTAGATGGCACTGATGATCCTAAGAGCGGTGGCAGCTTCCTTAGCTGTAAAGGTTTAGGAGAGTTTAGTTCCGCTTTACTTCAATCATTTTCTGAGCTCACCTGCGCCATCTAGTGGCAATTACACAGTACTTCCCCTAAAACACTTCAATCAGGAAAATACCACATTATTGCCACTAGATGGCGTTGACGATCCTAAGGAACCAAGGTATTAGGGCAAATGACGGTGAAGATTGGTGATGACGTTGCGAATGACACATTGGTAATGGCGATTTTTTCAGACTTTAACCCTTTCAAGGTCTGATATCCTAAAGCTGAAGCAGGCAAAGCACAGGAACCTGGTAACAATAATGATCAGATAATAACGAGCCGCACACGAGTCGTTTCGGTATGTAGATCTGTATTTGTTGAGGTGTATATGTACAATGTTAGACGTCTCTGTGATGGCGCTATGTATACAGTACACCGTATATATATACACACATGCTCCATGTCCTTTATACACCATAGGAATATATATCCATCCATCATATATACATTCTCTGATACAAACCTAGAAAATTAAAGTGCACCGTCCATCTTCCTGAAATGCTGTAGGAAGGTCAGGGGGGGAGGGGTTAGGGAGGGATTGGCACATCTCTCGTATCATTCAGTGATCAGTGTTCCGGTATATTCTGGAAGTTGGCGGCCTCATTTAAGGGGGAACTCCAGCCAAGCCCCCCGCTTTGTATTGGAGAGAGCAAAGAAGGAACCTCTGTTAGTTGATGACTCCTGTCCTGTCCCCGTTGGGGAGGTAAGGATCTCAGGAATAAAAGACCACCCAAAAATATAAATCGCAGTCACTTCAAAGGGGACATCAGTTAAAAGGTTGATTAAAAAAACCCACAAAAAACAACGCGTTTCATGGCTACTTGTCACTTCATCAGGAAGCAGTGTAACACAATCTCTAAGAGGTATAGAAAGGGTGCAAGAAAAAAAGGAAGGGGCGGGCTTAGAGAATCAATAATTAAAAATGTACATTGTATATAAATACAATTGCCATAAATAATCAAAGTAAAAATAAACACATTTAAGAACTTTAAGTTTCTCAATGGCAACTATTATTATCATTTATTAAGATTACTTTTATTATAATTTTGCCTTTTTTTGTAATTCTAATTTATTTATATTTACTTTTATTGTTTACTTTTATTATTTATGGCAACTGTAGTTACTTCCCATCGTGTCACCAGTACAGGAAGTGAGGGCAAATCTTTCCAAAGGGGGACACACACATTTGCCAAAAGCACCTGAATGTGACCTGGTATCAGCCACTTGCATTCCCTGTACAGCAGGGCTGGAGTGTGAGAGGAAGAAGCAGGGACAGAGCAGATTGACTGAGAGATGAGCTCATCGCCGCGCTGCTTCTCATTTCACAGGTTGGGGGCTCGTCCGGGATGACTAGAGCTTAGAGGAAGTGGGTTGAATCATGCTGGCCATCTAGTGGCCGACAAAAAGTACTGCAGGGGAAATATTGGTATTGAAGATGAATATTTCAGCAAAAATTGCTTATTTTTTTTACCCATTAATGGGCTATTAATTTTTTATCTAAGTTCAATGTTAAAATGCAGTCAGGTTTTTATCTGTCAGTGACCCCACTAGGGGGGGGGGGTCTTCCCCACTTCTTGTCCCTGTGACACTCGTACAGGAAATGGAAGGAAGAAAGGAGGGGCATGGTTGTCATAGAGAAAGGAAAGCAGGGACAGCCATAAAACCATTTTCCTCTCTCTACCAACAATGGATTTTAGTCTGTGTCCCCGTTTAAATGCTTTCTTCAACCATACATTTGCCAAAAGCACCTGAATGTGACCTGGGATCAGCTACCTGCATTCCCCGTACAGCAGGGCTGGAGTCTGAGAGAAAGAAGCAGCAAAAGGAACCAAGAAGCATGCTGATAGGAAGAGAGAGAGAGAGAGACAGAGCAGAGTGACTGAGAGATGAGCTCATCACCGCGCTGCTTCTCAATTCACCGGTTGGGGGCTCGTCCGGGATGACTTGAGCTTAGAGGAAGTGGGTTGAATGATGCTGGCCATCTGGTGGCCGAAAAAAGTACTGCAAGGGTATTGAAGATGAATATTTCAGCACAAGGTTTTTGCTTTTTTTTTTTTTAATTCTATGTTAAAATGTCAGTCAGGTTTTTATCTCTGTCAGTGACCCCACCGGGGAGAGGGGGGTCTTCCTCGCTTCTTGTCCCTGTGACGCCCGTACAGGAAATGGAAAGAAGAAAGGAGGGGACAGGAAGGCAGAGACGGTCATAAAAAAAATAGTCAGGAGTTCCTTTTTCCTACTAACAATGGATTTTAGACTGTGTCCCCATTAGAGAAATTATCCCTCACTTCCTGCCTTGACAGGAAGTGAGGGGAAACCCTTCCAATTAAAAAGACTTGACATGGGCTTCAAACCTTTCTTTGCTCTGTTCAAAACAAAATAAAAGGGTTGGTCAATAAACTCCGCCGTATTTGAATACGCACTTTGCCATGGCAGATTCTAGGAGGTTAGGTTGTGGGAGAGTTAGGTCCCACTGTGCCCTGGTAACATGGAGGCACACAGGCCCTAAAGATGGGCACCTCCAACATACGCAAAGCCTTCATCACTGGAAAATCCCAGTTTAGGGACTAACTACCCCCTTACCCTCCTCCCATTCCCAGCAATTGTTATTACTACAATACAGATTAACTTTCAGCCCCCCCCATATATATATATATATTATATATATATATATATATATATATATATATATATATATATATATATATATATATATATATATATATATATATATATATATATATCCAATCCTTCATACATGAGATGAGGTCAACGTATACAGAAATATTTCTCTGTGTATAGCTAGGGAGTGCTTTGCACCCCCCATAGATATGTATCCAGTTTCTTTATTTTCTTATATACAAAGAGCATTAAGGCAGCACACAGCTACACAGACAGACGTATCCAGCGGGGCAGTGTGCAAATATCAGTGTGCAAAGTGCAGCAACCCATAGCAACCAGACTCCATATACTGCTGACTAGCTTAGCTTCAACCAATGAGAGATCAAGTAATGAAAGAGCAAAGCGTATGAAGCACCATTCGGGAAAATACCGCATTATGGCCACTAGATGGTGCTGAGGATTATAGAAAATAAAGTATGATCCTCAGCTCCCTCTAGCGGCCATAAGGTGGTATTTTTCTGAACCATTCAAAAAAATTTTTATGCATGAATAACATTCCACCTGTAGAGGAGAACATTTAGTTTTGTCCCATTTGCACAGCAGTTTTGCTGGAAGAATATCTATGCATTTTTTAAAAAATATAAATACACCCCTTGAGGTATCCAGTTGGAAAATTCAAGGTTTTCTTGGTTATGATAAAACAGCGTTCTCTAAACCTGTACTTGGGTGCCCACTAACAGTTCATATGAGATAAATATCCATGTAGGAGGTGAAATCACAACGCTGGGACACAGTAAGGGCCCATTCACACCTGTGATTAATGGGTCGACATGCGTTGTGGCACAGACCCTTTCCCCCCCCCCCCCAATTCAAATTTTACAGAAGAAACAGCAGCCTGTACATTTGTACATTTTTTCTTTAGTATATTTAGGCCTAGCTTTGCTCATTTAAAATGTCCTGCTTCTGGCAGACTTTACACTGCTTTATCATCTGCATCGGCCAATTTTACACTGCTGTATCATCTGCATTGTCCAATTTTACACTGCTGTATCATCTGCACCGGCCAAGTTTACACTGCTTTATCATCTGCAGTCTCTTAATTCATGGGAGTTTGATAGCAATTGGCCAACGGCAGGTCAGGGCTCTAGAAAAGGTCGTCCTATTCTACACTATTTTTTCAAATTTTATTTTGGTGTTGGAGCCGATTGATTGGCTGCTGAAGGTTACTGCAGTTTGCATGTCATCATTGGCACTGCCAATATGGAACAGCCTGAGCACGGACGTATTCCATCAAACTCCATCGGCATGTGACGCCCATACATTCCCCGTAATATTCCCAGCAGACTAAAGTGAATCATGCCTAGCACCCACACCTATATAGACAATATCTACAGACGTTATTGCAGCTATACGTACAGGATAAAGCATCAAACCCCTATATATACCAAGCCATCCCCAGGCTCTGTTCAGCATTGCGCCCCCTTTTGCATCCCCAGAGTCTAGCAGCTGCACCCGCTGGTCAATTTTCTGCACTCAGAATCCGTCCCGGGGAATGAACATCAATGCATACAGCGTCACGCCGCTCTGCAGGCAGTGGTGGCAGGTGCAGAACGAATTCGGAGTTCCTCTTTTATCATCTGGCCGAGCTGTCCGAAGACGGAGCGTCACGGTCCGAGTCTTCGGGGTCCTCGTTACAGGCCGATTCGCTGCTGGGAGGAGGAGACCTGAAGAAAGAGGAAAGACTTAAAATTTACCTCCGGCCTTCCCTTCATTCTTACACAGGTGTACCGGCTCCTCCCCTTCATTCTTACACAGGTGTACCGGCCCCTCCCCCTTCATTCTTACACAGGTGTACCGGCTCCTCCCCTTCATTCTTACACAGGTGTACCGGCTCCTCCCCTTCAGTCTTACACAGGTGTACCGGCTCCTCCCCTTCAGTCTTACACAGGTGTACCGGCCCCTCCCCCTTCAGTCTTGCATAGGTGTACCGACTCCTCCCCTTCATTCTTACACAGGTGTACCGGCTCCTCCCCTTGAGTTTTACACAGGTGTACCGGCTCCTCCCCTTCAGTCTTACACAGGTGTACCGGCCCCTCCCCCTTCAGTCTTGCACAGTTGTACCGGCTCCTCCCCTTCAGTCTTACACAGGTGCACCGGCTCCTCCCCTTCAGTTTTACACAGGTGTACCGGCTCCTCCCCTTCAGTCTTACACAGGTGTACCGGCCCCTCCCCCTTCAGTCTTGCACAGATGTACCGGCTCCTCCCCCTCAGTCTTACACAGGTGTACCGGCTCCTCCCCTTCAGTCTTACACAGGTGTACCAACTCCTCCCCTTCAGTCTTACACAGGTGTACCAACTCCTCCCCTTCAGTCTTACACAGGTGTGCCGTCTCCTCCCCTTCAGTCTCACACAGGTGTACCGGCTCCTCCCCTTCATTCTTACACAGGTGTACTGGCTCCTCCCCTTCATTCTTATACAGGTGTACTGGCTCCCCCCCCCCCCCTCTGGACTGAAACGGCTTCCTCTGATGTCATGGCACACTGTGAGCTTCTCACATTGTGCATTAGAAGCTGCAGTCAAATAGACCCCGCCTCATTTCCTGGCTGGAGGACTAGACATGTGCAGAACGAAAAAAATTATTTTGTTTCCATTCGTTATTTACAAAAATTTGTTTAGTTAAATTTGTTTCATTCGTTTTCAGAATTAGTTTCATTTATTAAAATTCAAATTGATTCAAATTTTCCAAAATTTGGTAAAATTACATTTGAATCTAATTCCATTTGAAATAGAAATTATGCTATTCGAAATTTAAATGTCTCTTTCTATTCCATTCTTTTCTATTGTTTTTTTTTGTATTTTATTCGATTCTTTTCTATTATATTCTTTTCTATTCAAATTCAAATTTAGTCTATTCGAAATTTTAATTTTGGAACATGGTTATTTTGTTGTAGTCTTTCTTTTCTATTGTTTTTTTCTATTATTTTCCATTCTATTTTTTATTTTCTATTCTATTCTTTTCTATTCAAATGCAAATGTAGGCTATTCAACATTTGCATTTCGGAAGATGGTTACATTGTTATATTGTTATATTCTTTCTATTCTATAGTTTTTTTTCTATTCTATTTGGGGCTGAGGGCTTTATAGAGGAGTACTGAGATATTTCCAGGTAGCTATGCACAGCACAGGGCAGGCTCCTCCCACCAGTGATGACATCACAGGGCAGCTGCACTTTCTGAAATCAGATGTTGGTTCACTCACCTCTCCTCTGATTGGTTGATCAGTCTCCGGCACGTCTCCATCTGCACATCCAGCCCCCGCTTCATGCTGCACATCTCCATGTATTCATGCAGGTGACGCGTCATGTCGTCCTTCGCTGTGGCCAGCTCCAGCTGTACATGAAGGAAACATTCGTCTTTTATCGAAAGTCAAAACTTTTTTGTTGTTGTTTTGGATAAAATAGGAAATAGTTAAATGTCCTGTTGCGGAGTTTTTCGCCATCTGTTCCCCTCTGGAGACATGTCCCCTTCCTGATTTGCGAGGGAGTTAAGGATTCCTAGTGCCCAACCTGCAGCCTGAGGGCCACATGTAGGCAGGTGCAGTTAGCTAATTCACCACTAGGTGGCTCTGTACCTGAATGGTGTCTGGTTACAGCAGACAGTGTCATCAGGTGTTAGGCCCCTTTTGGTTAGCGTCCTCCTGCAGTGATGCCATGATTGAGGTCAGGGTGAGGTCAGGGCTTCTGTTAGAAATCATTGGGTCCTGTACAGCCTTCTTGACGAGGTCCCCACCCACACCCCCCCCCCGGGTGCAGCGGGAGAGCGGCACTAACATTTTATTTGCCTACCCCACCGAAAATGAAAAGTCCCTCCTCTGCTCCCACCTCCTGGGCCCCTTTGTTTACCTTATGGGGCCCAGGGAAATGTAATTGAAGCCATGGTAAGCACATAGGAACGGGAGTGTGGTCTAAAAGCTTCCAATTATTAATTTGGCAGAAACTAACAATAAAGCTGCCCCGGGCCCCCATTTAACTGATGGGGCCTGAGACCCCCATTTAACTGCTGGGGCCTGGGCCCTCCTGTTTAGCTGATGGGGCCTGGACCCCCCTGTTTAACTGATGGGGCCTGGACCCCCCTGTTTAACTGATGGGGCCTGGACACTCCTGTTTAACTGATGGGGCCTGGAACCCCCTGTTTTACTGATGGGGCCTGGAACCCCCTGTTTAACGGATGGGGGACTGGACCCCCCTGTTTAACTGATGGGGCCTGGACCCCCTATTTTATTGATGGGGCCTGAGCCCCCCTGTTTAACGGATGGGGGACTGGACCCCCCTGTTTAACTGATGGGGCCTGGACCCCCTATTTTATTGATGGGGCCTGGGCCCCCCTGTTTAACAGATGGGGGACTGGACCCCCCTGTTTAACTTATGGGGCCTGGACCCCCTATTTTATTGATGGGGCCTGAGCCCCCCTGTTTAACGGATGGGGGACTGGACCCCCCTGTTTAACTGATGGGGCCTGGACCCCCTATTTTATTGATGGGGCCTGAGCCCCCCTGTTTAACAGATGGGGGACTGGACCCCCCTGTTTAACTGATGGGGCCTGGACCCCCTATTTTATTGATGGGGCCTGGACCCCCCTGTTTAACAGATGGGGGACTGGACCCCCCTGTTTAACTGATGGGGCCTGGGCCCCCCTGTTTAACGGATGGGGCCTGGGCCCAGTACAACAGGACCAGTTGTACTGCCTTATCAGTGGCCCTGGGTGATGCAGGACCCACATATAAGTCAGGTTGGGAGGAGCCCTTATACATTTTGGGTATGGAAGCCGGACACTCCACACCAGCATGGAGGTAACCAGCACATGGAGGCTCTGCACAGGGCTGGGGAGGAGTGGACCTGCACCCAGGAAAACCGGCTGTAGACTTTCTGCTCCTTATGGAGATGGGGGCCACGGCGGATTGCAAAAAGGCCTTTTAGGCCAGGTCAAGAGTTCCCCGAGTGAGGCTTTACCCCTGGAGGGTCCGGGCCCCTCTTACACACATGTGGTCCTTTAATGCTTGAGGTGTCCCTTGGACCCCAGCAGTCAGTAGAAGGAGCATTGATTTGTAAAGGGGCCCTTAATAGTAGTAGAGTCCAATGGTTTCATGCAACCAATCCCTAGTCTCTGACTGTCTCCTATAGCATGACTTCAGTCTCCAACTACTCTCAGAGGACGATCGATGATCTTTTCTTCTGGCATGTTTTCCATCTGTGACAGTTTTCTGCAGCATTAAATGTAATAAATACTTTATCAAGGCCGGAACTAGGGGGGTGCTGGGGGGGTGTAGCCCCCCAGATTCGAGTTGAGCCCCCCTAAAGCCAGCAGCCCTCTCCTACCCTCACCCCTGGACCCTCTGCCCCAATGCTGAGCTCCCCCTAGGGTCAGGACATGGAGGGTGCAGTGGATAGAGGGAGGGACGCACTTAGAGCTCCAGCAGCTCCCTTCTCCTTCTTCTAAAAGACAAAGGCACAGCAATGAAGTGCTGAACCAAAGTCAATCTTCTTCTCCACGATCAAATAACCGTCACTGCAAACAGCTTTATTTACAGCCGAGCAGAACGTGTATCTGAATCAGGGCCGGGACAAGGGGTGGGCAAAAGGGACGGGTGTCCTGGGTGCAACGTGTATTGTAGGGATGGAGGGTGCGTAAGTTCCTTCTAATATAAAGCTGACAGGAGTAGTGGCAGCGGCATCATTCCTCCCACTGACACCAATGATGGGGCACTATTCCTCCCACTGATACCAATGATGGGACACTATTCCTCCCACTGACACCAATGATGGGGCACTATTCCTCCCACTGACACCAATGATGGGGCACTATTCCTCCCACTGATACCAATGATGGGACACTATTCCTCCCACTGACACCAATGATGGGGCACTATTGATCTTTTATTAAAAGAATCAAGCAACCAATTTTATACAAAAGTAAAAAACAAAACCATAGTACAAAACTTCAACAGAAATCCAAGGAATACACATCCATGTTCAGAATATATACAATATATACATAATCCACTACCAAAATTATTTACATAAAGCAGCAGAGAGGGCCTAAGAGGCACAACCCATCACCTATGTACGCAGCCATTTATCAAAAATTAATCCAAAAAAAAAATAATCTAGGGTGATAAGAGACAGACAGCCACACCCGGGAGACTCCTGCAGTCAGGGAGGCTTGAAACCCCTCCACGCCTTCAACCAAGCCGCCTGACTCCGCTTGTCTCTCTCGAGCACCCGAATCTTCTCCACCTCATGCAAAATGTCATACACCACCACCTGAACAGGAAGGATTTTACGCCGAATGCAGACCTGACACCGTGCGTTCCAAGTGAAATAACGGACTACTAGGCTAACTAGAAAAAGTGTATCTAAACAAAAAACCCCACCAGTATTGAATGCTCCATACACCCACTCAGCATAACCCAGCCTGGAGAGGAAAGGGACACCGAGGGCCCGTCCCACCTGTTTGTACACCTCTATGTTAAAAGGGCAATGAAGCAGAAAATGGTCCATAGTCTCCTCCTCACCTGCACACTCCTCCCGAGGACAGCTACGATCCACCCCACTGCGGAATTTCAAATTGCCCCTAACATAGAGTCTCCCATGGAAGCACAACCAGGCCAGATCCCTGAATTTAGGGGGTACTCTGTCCAAATTAATAAGTCTTAACCCTGCCCTCAAAACTGGGCCTGGGCAATCCCTTAAGGCCAGTGGGTCATGAAAGACTTCGCTCAAGACTCGACTCATAAGGACTTTCCTCGGAACCGATCTGAGATCTTCAGCCGACAATCGCCACTGCCGTAGTAACTTCAGGCACGGAGCGACATAGGCTGGTAGCTGACCACGATGACCCCTGAGATTCTTCACTTGGCCACCTTCTTCCCAAAGTCGTAGAAAAGGCCTAAACCAAGATCTAAATATGCCTGTCCATCCAGGAGGTTCCACTGCAAGCATATTACCAATATTAAACTTGAGAAAAAGCAGTGAAAAGAAAAGAACTGGGTTGACCATACCTAAGCCACCCTCCCTCCTGGATAGATAGGTGACATTCCTCTTGATGGGGTTCAGCCTGTTCCCCCACAACATCTGGAAGAACACACTACTGACCCTAGCATAGAGAGACACTGGCAAGATGCAGACAAAGCTGACATACAAGAAGATCGGAATCAGGTAAGTCTTAATCAGATCAACCCTTTCCTTCATAGATAACTTCCATCTCTTCCAGCTGACCACCTTAGTATTGGCAATTTCCAGTCTGCCTTCCCAGTTTTTGAGGCCATAATCGCCAGGTCCAAATTCAATGCCTAAAATCTTAATTCTTTCCTGGGGCACTGGAAAGGTGTCCGGGAGATCAAACCCCTCACCTTCCTTTCCCATCCAGAAAACTTCACTCTTTTCCTGATTGATCTTGGAGCCTGATGCTTCAGAATACCGTGATGTCAGAGAGACCACCTCCTCTGCTTCATCCGCCCCAGTGACAATCACCGACACATCGTCCGCATAGGCAACAACCCTCAAAGGCGGCTCACCCGGAAGCCCCACTGGCACCCCACACAACATGCCGCTCTCTAGCCTCCTGATGAAGGGGTCGATTGCAAACACATAGAGCAGGGGACTCAGGGGACAACCCTGGCGCACCCCGGAGCCAACCTCAAAAGGACTGCCCAACCCAACCATTAACAAGAGGAAAGCTCTCTGCCCCCTCATACAAGACTTTTAACCAATCGACAAAACCAGACGGCAGACCGTACTTACTAAGGAGCAACCACAGGTACTCATGGTTAACACGATCAAAAGCCTTTGCCTGATCCAATGTCAGCAAATACTTTCCCCAGCCTGCAGCCCTGCACCGCTCCAAGGCCTCCCGGACAGCTAAAACTGCTGTGAAGGTGCACCTACCCTGGACCGAACAGTGCTGATGGCGAGAAAGCAAAGACTCTGCTACTGACGATAGGCGCCAGAAAATGATCTTTGCCAGTATCTTTCTATCGACATTAAGAAGGCTGATGGGGCGCCAATTCTCAACCATCGAAGGATCTTTACCCTTTGAAAGAAGAATCACAGCTGAGTGCCTCATGGAAGAGGGAAGTACCCCCTCAGCAAGGCAACTGTTAAAAACCTCTACCAAATGTGGGGCCAGAATAGACTTAAAAGCTTTGTAAAACTCAGCCGTCAAGCCATCCGGTCCAGGTGACTTTTTGATGGCAAGCTGTTCAATTGCCCTCATCACCTCTTCAACTGTGATCTCCTCTGTCAAATTCATCAATGGGACATCTTCATCATTTAGACCTGGAGTAGAGTCCAAAAAGCTTTTCATCTTGTCACGGTCAAGCTCTTTCCTCCCAAGAAGGTCAGCATAAAAGGACCTCACGACCTCCAGAATCCCTGACCTGGACTTTGTCAAGGAACCTGTACTGTCCTTAAGGCCAACGACACCTTGTTTGCAGTTCTGGTAAGGGTCAGGCGAGTGGTACTTCCCATAGTCCCTCTCCAGAACCAAAGAGGCATGCCGGTCATATTGACACTTCCTGAGAAGGAGTTTCACTTCGGAGATTGCCCCAGGATCTCCACCTCTCGAGACAAGAATATCCAGCTTCCTCCGTAAACGTTGGTAGGTCATGTATTTATTAAACTGCTTTCTATTGGCTAGGCCCCTGAAGAATCCAGCAATCCTCTTTTTGGTCAGCTCCCACCACTCAGCCTTGCTGCTACAAAAGTCCAGGATGGTCACCTGTGCCTGAAAGAATTCCTCAAAGGATTGTCTAACATGTTCTTCCTTGAGTAGAGTCGAATTCAGTCTCCAGATGCCCTTACCCCTCTGAGGGGCGTCTGAAGCATTCAGGACCACAGATAGCATACAGTGATCAGAGAACTCTACTGCCTGCACCACTGGGGGTGAGAAAGCAGAGGTCTCCTTCAAAAAAAACCTATCTATTCTACTCTGACTATTACCTCGATGAAAGGTGAACCCGGTGTCATCCGGGAGGTGCTTAATGTGCACATCCACAAGACCAGCATCCCTAACCATACTATTTAAAAAAACGCTATCATATCCCAGCCTGTCCTTGAAGTCCTTCCTGTCCTTGGGCCTAGTTACTGTATTAAAGTCACCTCCAAAGACCACTTGCCGGGATGTAAAAAGAAATGGCTTGATCCTTGTAAAAAGGCATTTCCTGTCCCACTTTGTGTGCGGCCCATAAACATTAATTAGGCGCAGGTCCTGCCCTCCCACAAGGACGTCTAAGACCATACATCTCCCAATCTCCACCTCAATAACCCGCCGGATAGTTACCATGCCGGTTTTAAACAACACCGCCACACCGCCGTAAGGCTCGGCCGCAAGAGACCAGTAAGATGGACCATACCTCCACTCTCTCTTGGCCATATGAATATCTGCCAAGGAGGTGAGCCTAGTCTCTTGCAAAAATAAAATTTCAGCATCTAATTGGCTGAACAAAAAGAAGGCCATAGAACGAGCTCTTACTGACTTAATGCTGGCGACATTTATTGTCACCACTTTTAACGGAGGGGGAACCGCCATTTGGGTTATTGGGTGGTTTGCTTCTTAGCTCCCCTCTGCTGCTCATCACCAGAAGCCTCTCTCTTTCTTGAGGCCACCTCAAACTCCATCTCAGAATCAGAACTTCGCTCCGAAGAAGCTCCAGACGAAGAGATATCCCAATTAGAGGACCTATAACGGTTGGAGACAGGCACTGGAGCCTGTTCCGTCCTCACCACCTGCTTCTTCCGCTTCCCAACCTTCCTTCTCTCCTCCAGGTACTGCAGGTCAGCTTCAGAGATGCCCTCATCTCTTACTTTTTTCTGTGAAGTCTTTACAGAAGACTCCTTTAGAGAGGAAGAAGCAACCTTTTTAGTACCCACTACCACTGCTGGTGGGGGGGTTGCTCCCTTTGAATCAGACTTAGGAGGGGTAGACTCCTGGGGGGTAACTGACTCAGGGGGCACAGACTTGGAAGGTTCTGACACAAGAGGAGGGGATACAGTAGGCTGGGGGGAGACAGATACAGATACAGAAGGAATACTTACAGACACAGGAGGGGTGGCCACAGGAACTGGAGAGGGATCCTGAGCAGGACCAGGGGAGTCAGTCACCGCAGAGGAGGATGGTACACCAGGGGCATCACCCTCCATCCTGTCCAGCCTTGACATGTCATCAATTACCTCCTTCTCCATATTGTGCCAGGCTTCAGGACATCTGCTGTAGGGGTGGCCAAGGCGCAGGCACAGGTTGCACCTGATCATCTCGGTGCAGTCCTTGGCCATATGACCCTGACCCCGACACACTGAACATATCAAGGCTGAACAGGAGGAACTCAAATGCCCCTTTTCTCCACAGCGGTGACACAGCTTCGGCTGACCAGGGTAAAAAACAGTCATCCTATCCCTCCCTATAAAAGCTGAGGAGGGCAGGTGACGGACAACATTCCCATCCCTGGCCAACCTGACTGTAACCGACCAACCCCCAGTCCAGATGTTACGCTCATCAAGGATTTTATTGGGCTTGGTCAAAACCTCCCCATAGTTCCTTAACCAAACCTCTAGATCCCGGGCAGGGACACTCTCATTAGTGAGGATAATTGTGATTTTTTTTACTGTAGACCTCTGTGAAACTGCAACTGGGGCCAGACCTTCCCATTCGGGTCTTGACCTGCACCGAGCCTCATATCTCTCCCAGAACAGGTCAAGACCCTCTGGCCTGGTGAAGCTAACTGTATAATCCCGTGTCCCAGCTACATGTATAAAGGCATACAGATCATTTGCTCCAAAACCCATCTCTAAAATCATGTCCACCACTGCACGCCGTGCTGGAGGGATCGCACCACCTTCCCATTTCAGAATAACAACATTAGGTCTGGGACCCCCAGCAGAAGCCAGAGACCCAAGACCAGATCCTGGGGTGCTCAAAGTGGAAGCCTGTAGGGGAAAACCCCGCTTGGGAGCGGAGCTACCAGGAGCAGAGCGTACCACCTGAGCAAAGGTAGGTTTATCAGGGCCAAGGCCCCACACTGAAGTCACATTAGTCTGTACATCATTATCAACTGTCTGAACTGAACTGGCAGAATCCATAGCAGGACGATTGTCCATCACACTGATACTGGGGTGATTGTTATCAGTCACAGCAATATTCAATTTCCCATCAGGAAAGGTCACAGTTTCTGCTGCAATACCAGCTGTCTCCTGATGCTGCACTGTAGAGTCCTCAGCAGCAGTGGGGCAAACAGCTTTGGACTCACCTAAAGAAGGGTTAATGGGCTCTGCTGACACCTGTGGTTCTTCTACAGAAATGACATTTTTTAAAAGTAACTCTTGCTGCATTGCAGCATCAGCAGGCACAACATTGCTACACACAGGATCAGCAGCCTGATTGTCATTAGGCACATTGTCAGTGTTGAAAGGCACAAAAACAGTCTTATCCACAACATGGTACTTGGCAGTCTTTACCTTATCAGGTACATCATCAGTAATGTCCTCTTCATTAAACATTAACTGATTCCTCCGCACAGGAGACTCCATTACCTGGATGGCCCTGAGCATGCCTCCTGAGTCCTGGGAAGGCATGGGGCTGCTTACCTCTCCCTGAGGGGGCAGGGGGTCAGAACTGGGGGTCTCCTCCTCCTCCTCCATCTTTGTCATCCTTCCAAACCTCCTGTCATTTCCAAACTTCTCCTTAAATGGCCCATCTCTGCCTTCCATCATGGCCACAATGGTCTCCTGATGGTCCACACGGACTTTGGCCAACTGGATCTCCGGATCCATGGATCCACGCTTCTGGCTGTGTAAGCCCTCCCGCTGCCTTCGCAGACGCTTCAGCTCCGCTCGTAGCTTGTAAAGCTTATCCCTCTCCCTATTTAGGACCTTAATCCCGGCCACCACTCGCTCCCGAATGGCTTCGGAACCTTCATCCCTACCAGGGGTAGAGAGATCAGCTTGTACAGGGGCAGGCATGTCACCCGACGGCCCAGGAGATGGCTGTGAGCTTCCAGCAGGAGAGGCCCTGCTGGCCTCCATGGCTTCCCCAGAAAGGGGCCAGGAGAGCTGGGATAGATTTCCTCACCAGTCCCCTCTCACACGGATCTGCAGCAGCTCCAGAGAGACAGCCTCCTCCTGACACACCTGTGCTCCAATGATGGGTGGGGCACTATTGATCTTTTATTAAAAGAATCAAGCAACCAATTTTATACAAAAGTAAAAAACAAAACCATAGTACAAAACTTCAACAGAAATCCAAGGAATACACATCCATGTTCAGAATATATACAATATATACATAATCCACTACCAAAATTATTTACATAAAGCAGCAGAGAGGGCCTAAGAGGCACAACCCATCACCTATGTACGCAGCCATTTATCAAAAATTAATCCAAAAAAAAAAATAATCTAGGGTGATAAGAGACAGACAGCCACACCCGGGAAAGAGACTCCTGGCAGTCAGGGAGGCTTGAAACCCCTCCACGCCTTCAACCAAGCCCCCTGACTCCGCTTGTCTCTCTCAAGTACCCGAATCTTCTCCACCTCATGCAAAATGTCATACACCACCACCTGAACAGGAAGGATTTTACGCCGAATGCAGACCTGACACCGTGCGTTCCAAGTGAAATAACGGACTACTAGGCTAACTAGAAAAAGTGTATCTAAACAAAAAACCCCACCAGTATTGAATGCTCCGTACACCCACTCAGCATAACCCAGCCTGGAGAGGAAAGGGACACCGAGGGCCCGTCCCACCTGTTTGTACACCTCTATGTTAAAAGGGCAATGAAGCAGAAAATGGTCCATAGTCTCCTCCTCACCTGCACACTCCTCCCGAGGACAGCTACGATCCACCCCACTGCGGAATTTCAAATTGCCCCTAACATAGAGTCTCCCATGGAAGCACAACCAGGCCAGATCCCTGAATTTAGGGGGTACTCTGTCCAAATTAATAAGTCTTAACCCTGCCCTCAAAACTGGGCCTGGGCAATCCCTTAAGGCCAGTGGGTCATGAAAGACTTCGCTCAAGACTCGACTCATAAGGACTTTCCTCGGAACCGATCTGAGATCTTCAGCTGACAATCGCCACTGCCGTAGTAACTTCAGGCACGGAGCGACATAGGCTGGTAGCTGACCACGATGACCCCTGAGATTCTTCACTTGGCCACCTTCTTCCCAAAGTCGTAGAAAAGGCCTAAACCAAGATCTAAATATGCCTGCCCATCCAGGAGGTTCCACTGCAAGCATATTACCAATATTAAACTTGAGAAAAAGCAGTGAAAAGAAAAGAACTGGGTTGACCATACCTAAGCCACCCTCCCTCCTGGATAGATAGGTGACATTCCTCTTGATGGGGTTCAGTCTGTTCCCCCACAACATCTGGAAGAACACACTACTGACCCTAGCATAGAGAGACACTGGCAAGATGCAGACAAAGCTGACATATAAGAAGATCGGAATCAGGTAAGTCTTAATCAGATCAACCCTTTCCCTCATAGATAACTTCCATCTCTTCCAGCTGACCACCTTAGTATTGGCAATTTCCAGTCTGCCTTCCCAGTTTTTGAGGCCATAATCGCCAGGTCCAAATTCAATGCCTAAAATCTTAATTCTTTCCTGGGGCACTGGAAAGGTGTCCGGGAGATCAAACCCCTCACCTTCCTTTCCCATCCAGAAAACTTCACTCTTTTCCTGATTGATCTTGGAGCCTGATGCTTCAGAATACCGTGATGTCAGAGAGACCACCTCCTCTGCTTCATCCGCCCCAGTGACAATCACCGACACATCGTCCGCATAGGCAACAACCCTCAAAGGCGGCTCACCCGGAAGCCCCACTGGCACCCCACACAACATGCCGCTCTCTAGCCTCCTGATGAAGGGGTCGATTGCAAACACATAGAGCAGGGGACTCAGGGGACAACCCTGGCGCACCCCGGAGCCAACCTCAAAGGACTGCCCAACCCAACCATTAACAAGAGGAAAGCTCTCTGCCCCCTCATACAAGACTTTTAACCAATCGACAAAACCACCCGGCAGACCGTACTTACTAAGGAGCAACCACAGGTACTCATGGTTAACACGATCAAAAGCCTTTGCCTGATCCAATGTCAGCAAATACTTTCCCCAGCCTGCAGCCCTGCACCGCTCCAAGGCCTCCCGGACAGCTAAAACTGCTGTGAAGGTGCACCTACCCTGGACCGAACAGTGCTGATGGCGAGAAAGCAAAGACTCTGCTACTGACGATAGGCGCCAGAAAATGATCTTTGCCAGTATCTTTCTATCGACATTAAGAAGGCTGATGGGGCGCCAATTCTCAATCATCGAAGGATCTTTACCCTTTGAAAGAAGAATCACAGCTGAGTGCCTCATGGAAGAGGGAAGTACCCCCTCAGCAAGGCAACTGTTAAAAACCTCTACCAAATGTGGGGCCAGAATAGACTTAAAAGCTTTGTAAAACTCAGCCGTCAAGCCATCCGGTCCAGGTGACTTTTTGATGGCAAGCTGTTCAATTGCCCTTATCACCTCTTCAACTGTGATCTCCTCTGTCAAATTCATCAATGGGACATCTTCATCATTTAGACCTGGAGTAGAGTCCAAAAAGCTTTCCATCTTGTCACGGTCAAGCTCTTTCCTCCCAAGAAGGTCAGCATAAAAGGACCTCACGACCTCCAGAATCCCCGACCTGGACTTTGTCAAGGAACCTGTACTGTCCTTAAGGCCAACAACCGTTTTAACAGCTACACCTTGTTTGCAGTTCTGGTAAGGGTCAGGCGAGTGGTACTTCCCATAGTCCCTCTCCAGAACCAAAGAGGCATGCCGGTCATATTGACACTTCCTGAGAAGGAGTTTCACTTCGGAGATTGCCCCAGGATCTCCTCCTCTCGAGACAAGAATATCCAGCTTCCTCCGTAAACGTTGGTAGGTCATGTATTTATTAAACTGCTTTCTATTGGCTAGGCCCCTGAAGAATCCAGCGATCCTCTTTTTGGTCAGCTCCCACCACTCAGCCTTGCTGCTACAAAAGTCCAGGATGGTCACCTGTGCCTGAAAGAATTCCTCAAAGGATTGTCTAACATGTTCTTCCTTGAGTAGAGTCGAATTCAATCTCCAGATGCCCTTACCCCTCTGAGGGGCGTCTGAAGCATTCAGGACCACAGATAGCATACAGTGATCAGAGAACTCTACTGCCTGCACCACTGGGGGTGAGAAAGCAGAGGTCTCCTTCAAAAAAAACCTATCTATTCTACTCTGACTATTACCTCGATGAAAGGTGAACCCAGTGTCATCCGGGAGGTGCTTAATGTGCACATCCACAAGACCAGCATCCCTAACCATACTATTTAAAAAAACGCTATCATATCCCAGCCTGTCCTTGAAGTCCTTCCTGTCCTTGGGCCTAGTTACTGTATTAAAGTCACCTCCAAAGACCACTTGCCGGGATGTAAAAAGAAATGGCTTGATCCTTGTAAAAAGGCATTTCCTGTCCCACTTTGTGTGCGGCCCATAAACATTAATTAGGCGCAGGTCCTGCCCTCCCACAAGGACGTCTAAGACCATACATCTCCCAATCTCCACCTCAATAACCCGCCGGACAGTTACCATGCCGGTTTTAAACAACACCGCCACACCGCCGTAAGGCTCGGCCGCAAGAGACCAGTAAGATGGGCCATACCTCCACTCTCTCTTGGCCATATGAATATCTGCCAAGGAGGTGAGCCTAGTCTCTTGCAAAAATAAAATTTCAGCATCTAATTGGCTGAACAAAAAGAAGGCCATAGAACGAGCTCTTACTGACTTAATGCTGGCGACATTTATTGTCACCACTTTTAACGGAGGGGGAACCGCCATTTGGGTTATTGGGTGGTTTGCTTCTTAGCTCCCCTCTGCTGCTCATCACCAGAAGCCTCTCTCTTTCTTGAGGCCACCTCAAACTCCATCTCAGAATCAGAACTTCGCTCCGAAGAAGCTCCAGATGAAGAGATATCCCAATTAGAGGACCTATACCGGTTGGAGACAGGCACTGGAGCCTGTTCTGTCCTCACCAACTGCTTCTTCCGCTTCCCAACCTTCCTTCTCTCCTCCAGGTACTGCAGGTCAGCTTCAGAGATGCCGTCATCTCTTACTTTTTTCTGTGAAGTCTTTACAGAAGACTTCTTTACAGAGGAAGAAGCAACCTTTTTAGTACCCACTACCACTGCTGGTGGGGGGGGTGCTCCCTTTGAATCAGACTTAGAAGGGGTAGACTCCTGGGGGGTAACTGACTCAGGGGGCACAGACTTGGAAGGTTCTGACACAAGAGGAGGGGATACAGTAGGCTGGGGGGAGACAGATACAGAAGGAATACTTACAGACACATGAGGGGTGGCCACAGGAACTGGAGAGGGATCCTGAGCAGGACCAGGGGAGTCAGTCACCGCAGAGGAGGATGGTACACCAGGGGCATCACCCTCCATCCTGTCCAGCCTTGACATGTCATCAATTACCTCCTTCTCCATATTGTGCCAGGCTTCAGGACATCTGCTGTAGGGGTGGCCAAGGCGCAGGCACAGGTTGCACCTGATCATTTCGGTGCAGTCCTTAGCCATATGACCCTGACCCCGACACACTGAACATATCAAGGCTGAACAGGAGGAACTCAAATGCCCCTTTTCTCCACAGCGGTGACACAGCTTCGGCTGACCAGGGTAAAAAACAGTCATCCTATCCCTCCCTATAAAAGCTGAGGAGGGCAGGTGACGGACAACATTCCCATCCCTGGCCAACCTGACTGTAACCGACCAACCCCCAGTCCAGATGTTACGCTCATCAAGGATTTTATTGGGCTTGGTCAAAACCTCCCCATAGTTCCTTAACCAAACCTCTAGATCCCGGGCAGGGACACTCTCATTAGTGAGGATAATTGTGATTTTTTTTACTGTAGACCTCTGAGAAACTGCAACTGGGACCAGACCTTCCCATTCAGGTCTTGACCTGCAACAAGCCTCATATCTCTCCCAGAACAGGTCAAGACCCTCTGGCCTGGTGAAGCTAACTGTATAATCCCGTGTCCCAGCAACATGTATAAAGGCATACAGATCATTTGCCCCAAAACCCATCTCTAAAATCAAATCCACCACTGCACGCCGTGCTGGAGGGATCGCACCACCTTCCCATTTCAGAATAACAACATTACGTCTGGGACCCCCAGCAGAAGCCAGAGACCCAAGACCAGATCCTGGGGTGCTCAAAGTGGTAGCCTGTAGGGGAAAACCCCGCTTGGGGGCAGAGCTACCAGGAGCAGAGCGTACCACCTGAGCAAAGGTAAGTTTTTCAGGGCCAAGGCCCCACACTGAAGTCATAGCAGTCTGTACATCATTATCAACTGTCTGAACTGAACTGGCAGAATCCATAGCAGGACGATTGTCCATCACACTGATACTGGGGTGATTGTTATCAGTCACAGCAATATTCAATTTCCCATCAGGAAAGGTCACAGTTTCTGCTGCAATACCAGCTGTCTCCTGATGCTGCGCTGTAGAGTCCTCAGCAGCAGTGGGGCAAACAGCTTTGGACTCACCTAAAGAAGGGTTAATGGGCTCTGCTGACACCTGTGGTTCTTCTACAGAAATGACATTTTTTAAAAGTAACTCTTGCTGCATTGCAGCATCAGCAGGCACAACATTGCTACACACAGGATCAGCAGCCTGATTGTCATTAGGCACATTGTCAGTGTTGAAAGGCACAAAAACAGTCTTATCCACAACATGGGACTTGGCAGTCTTTACCTTATCAGGTACATCATCAGTAATGTCCTCTTCATTAAACATTAACTGATTCCTCCGCACAGGAGACTCCATTACCTGGATGGCCCTGAGCATGCCTCCTGAGTCCTGGGAAGGCATGGGGCTGCTTACCTCTCCCTGAGGGGGCAGGGGGTCAGAACTGGGGGTCTCCTCCTCCTCCTCCATCTTTGTCATCCTTCCAAACCTCCTGTCATTTCCAAACTTCTCCTTAAATGGCCCATCTCTGCCTTCCATCATGGCCACAATGGTCTCCTGATGGTCCACACGGACTTTGGCCAACTGGATCTCCGGATCCATGGATCCACGCTTCTGGCTGTGTAAGCCCTCCCGCTGCCTTCGCAGACGCTTCAGCTCCGCTCGTAGCTTGTAAAGCTTATCCCTCTCCCTATTTAGGACCTTAATCCCGGCCACCACTCGCTCCCGAATGGCTTCGGAACCTTCATCCCTACCAGGGGTAGAGAGATCAGCTTGTACAGGGGCAGGCATGTCACCCGACGGCCCAGGAGATGGCTGTGAGCTTCCAGCAGGAGAGGCCCTGCTGGACTCCATGGCTTCCCCAGAAAGGGGCCAGGAGAGCTGGGATAGATTTCCTCACCAGTCCCCTCTCACACGGATCTGCAGCAGCTCCAGAGAGACAGCCTCCTCCTGACACACCTGTGCTCCAATGATGGGTGGGGCACTATTCCTCCCACTGACACCAATGATGGGGCACTATTCCTCCCACTGATACCAATGATGGGACACTATTCCTCCCACTGACACCAATGATGGGGCACTATTCCTCCCACTGATACCAATGATGGGACACTATTCCTCCCACTGACACCAATGATGGGACACTATTCCTCCCACTGATACCAATGATGGGGCACTATTCCTCCCACTGATACCAATGATGGGGCACTATTCCTCCCACTGATACCAATGATGGGACACTATTCCTCCCACTGACACCAATGATGGGGCACTATTCCTCCCACTGATACCAATGATGGGACACTATTACTTCTACTGATACCAATGATGGGGCACTATTCCTCCCACTGATACCAATGATGGGGCACTATTCCTCCCACTGATACTAATGATGGGGCACTATTCCTCCCACTGATACCAATGATGGGGCACTATTCCTCCCACTGACACCAATGATGGGACACTATTCCTCCTACTGACACCAATAATGGGGCACTATTCCTCCCACTGATACCAATGATGGGACACTATTCCTCCCACTGACACCAATGATGGGGCACTATTCCTCCCACTGACACCAATGATGGGACACTATTCCTCCTACTGACACCAATAATGGGGCACTATTCCTCCCACTGACACCAATGATGGGACACTATTCCTCCCACTGACACCAATGATGGGGCACTATTCCTCCCACTGACACCAATGATGGGACACTATTCCTCCCACTGACACCAATGATGGGGCACTATTTCTCCCACTGATACCAATAATGGGGCACTATTCCTCCCACTGACACCAATGATGGGGCACTATTCCTCCCACTGACACCAATGATGGGACACTATTCCTCCCACTGACACCAATGATGGGGCACTATTCCTCCCACTGATACCAATGATGGGGCACTATTCCTCCCACTGATACCAATGATGGGACACTATTCCTCCCACTGACACCAATGATGGGGCACTATTCCTCCCACTGATACCAATGATGGGGCACTATTCCTCCCACTGATACCAATGATGGGACACTATTCCTCCCACTGACACCAATGATGGGGCACTATTCCTCCCACTGAGACACCAATAATGGGACACTATTCCTCCCACTGATACCAATGATGGGACACTATTCCTCCCACTGACACCAATGATGGGGCACTATTCCTCCCACTGAGACACCAATAATGGGACACTATTCCTCCCACTGATACCAATGATGGGACACTATTCCTCCCACTTACACCAATGATGGGGCACTATTCCTCCCACTGACACCAATGATGGGGCACTATTCCTCCCACTGACACCAATGATGGGGCACTATTCCTCCCACTGACACCAATGATGGGACACTATTCCTCCCACTGACACCAATGATGGGGCACTATTCCTCCCACTGACACCAATGATGGGACACTATTCCTCCCACTGATACCAATGATGGGGCACTATTCCTCCCACTGATACCAATGATGGGGCACTATTCCTCCCACTGATACCAATGATGGGGCACTATTCCTCCCACTGATACCAATGATGGGGCACTGTCCTGCCCCTCTAAAGTCTGAAGAACAGGAAACTGGCCCTTTGTTGAGAAAGTTTGGAGACCCCCCTCTAACCAAAATGAAAAAAGTTTTGCCTGTCACAGTAATTTATAAAGGAATAGAAGAATGGGATTGTTTTATAAATGGATGCCGGGCGGGACCAGGCCGTCACACTGACAGCTCAGTCCTGCAGGTCACACGGCTCTCTATGCTGTCATTGTTCTGTCACTCTGACAGCCGTTCTCTATCAGGACGGTGCGGCTGTCACACTGATAATGGGCTTCTTCTCCAGTGTTTCCCCGATGGCAGGCTGTCATTATGACGGCTCAGTCCTGCCAGCACAAAAGGCAGTCGGGGGATACGAAGGCTCATGTCCCAGCTGCCCCCCCCCCCAGTACAGCATCAGAGGACGGTCCCTCCTCCAGCTCCGCCTCTCTTACCTCGATCTGACCAATGGTCTCCTGGTATTCCTTCTCCCGATTCTTAAAGAGAGACTCCGTATCTTTGATCACCTCCTCCAGACTGTCATCCTGGACCTGCCATGAAGTGAATGAGAAGAGGACATTGTGATATATTCCGGGCTTTACATCCCGCCTTCCAAGGGGGTGTCACCGGCCTTCCACCATATACCTTCCAATCTGACCATACAACCGAAGGTCTCATGTCTGCCGATATTAAACCCAAAACCAAACATTTATTATACTGCAGATCACCAATTCTTAGATGTGACGGCTGCATTCATTCTTTTATTTTTATCTGGTGATTCAGCCAGCAAGTCCGTTGTTTTTCAGAAGCACAAGCTCTCTAGCAGAATGTATCAGTTTACATGGATGAGACAAACCATTTACCACTGACAGTGGTGCTTACAAATGATCAGCTTTTATTTATAAAGTGAAAACCTTTATCCCAAAAGGAAAAAAAATGTTTACTGTAACTTATAGAGTGTGAGCTGTGGTTTGGATTCAGTCTGTTAGTGTAGCTAAATCTGTTAGTACATCTAACACTCTCTTCCCTGACAATGCTGCTGTGCCTCATGTTCTCATTCCTCCAGAGTGTGGGGGGGGGGGGGCTCTAATATAGGAGGTGTGCTACTGGCCAGATCACAAGGTGAAAACAAAGGGGGGGGGGGAGACTTAAAAAAAAAAAAAAAAAAGTAATGCAGCCGCCACATCTAATGATTGGTCAGCGGGGGGAGGGGGCTTTGATGGGGGCCCTGATGTAAGGGGAGAATCTTATGGGAATCCTGATGTAAGGAGGGGGGGCTCTGATGGGGACCCTGATGTAAAGGAGGAGGGGGCTCTGATGGGAACCCTGATGTAAGGGGAGACTCTGATGGGAACCCTGATGTAAAGGAGGAGGGGGCTCTGATGGGAACCCTGATGTAAAGGAGGAGGGGGCTCTGATGGGAACCCTGATGTAAGGGGGGACTCTGATGGGGACCCTGATGTAAGGAGGGGGGGCTCTTATGGGGACCCTGATGTAAGGGGAGACTTTTATGGGGACTCTGATGTAAGGGGAATCTCTAATGGGGACCCTGATATAAGGAGGGGGGGGGGGCTCTGATGGGGACCCTTTTATAAGGTAAAACTTTGATGTATGAAAGACTCTGCTGGGGGCCCTGATGTAAGGGGAGACTCTGATGGGAACCCTGATGTAAAGGAGGAGGGGGCTCTGATGGGAACCCTGATGTAAGGGGAGACTCTGATGGGAACCCTGATGTAAAGGAGGAGGGGGCTCTGATGGGAACCCTGATGTAAGGGGGGACTCTGATGGGGACCCTGATGTAAGGAGGGGGGGCTCTTATGGGGACCCTGATGTAAGGGGAGACTTTTATGGGGACTCTGATGTAAGGGGAATCTCTAATGGGGACCCTGATATAAGGAGGGGGGGGGGGCTCTGATGGGGACCCTTTTATAAGGTAAAACTT
>JBBDGP010005842.1:0-66451 GCA_037952835.1 Lithobates septentrionalis | reverse complement strand
TCTGATGTAAGGAGAGGACTCTGATGTAGGGAGAGGACTCTGATGTACGGAGGGGACTCTGATGTAGGGAGAGGACTCTGATGTAAGGAGAAGACTCTGATGTACGGAGAGACTATGATGTAGGGAGAGGACTATGATGTAGGGAGAGGACTCTGATGTACGGAGAGAACTCTGATGTACGGAGAGGACTCTGATGTAAGGAGGGGACTCTGATGTAGGGAGAGGACTCTGTAAGGAGAGGACTCTGATGTACGGAGAGGACTCTGATGTAGGGAGAGGACTCTGATGTACGGAGAGGACTCTGATGTAGGGAGGGGACTCTGATGTATGGGGAGGACTCTGATGTAAGGAGAGGACTCTGGTGTAGGGAGGGGACTCTGATGTAGGGAGGGGACTCTGATGTAGGGAGGGACTCTGATGTAGGGAGAGGACTCTGATGTACGGAGAGGACTCTGATGTAGGGAGAGGACTCTGATGTAAGGAGAGGACTCTGATGTATGGAGAGGACTCTGATGTATGGAGAGGACTCTGATGTACGGAGAGGACTCTGATGTATGGAGAGGACTCTGATGTATGGAGAGGACTCTGATGTAGGGAGAGGACTCTGATGTAAGGAGAGGACTCTGATGTAGGGAGAGGACTCTGATGTACGGAGAGGACTCTGATGTATGGAGAGGACTCTGATGTATGGAGAGACTCTGATGTAGGGAGAGGACTCTGATGTAAGGAGAGGACTCTGATGTAGGGAGAGGACTCTGATGTATGGAGAGGACTCTGATGTATGGAGAGGACTCTGATGTAGGGAGAGGACTCTGATGTAAGGAAGAGGACTCTGATGTAGGGAGGGGACTCTGATGTAAGGAGAGGACTCTGATGTAGGGAGGGGACTCTGATGTAAGGAGAGGACTCTGATGTAGGGAGGGACTCTGATGTAAGGAGAGGACTCTGATGTAGGGAGGGGACTCTGATGTACGGAGAGGACTCTGATGTACGGAGAGGACTCTGATGTACGGAGAGGACTCTGATGTACGGAGAGGACTCTGATGTAAGGAGAGGACTCTGATGTACGGAGGGGACTCTGATGTAAGGAGAGGACTCTGATGTAGGGAGAGGACTCTGATGTAGGGAGAGGACTCTGATGTAGGGAGGGGACTCTGATGTAAGGAGAGGACTCTGATGTATGGAGAGGACTCTGATGTATGGAGAGGACTCTGATGTAAGGAGAGGACTCTGATGTAAGGAGAGGACTCTGATGTAAGGAGAGGACTCTGATGTAAGGAGAGGACTCTGATGTACGGAGAGGACTCTGATGTAGGGAGGGGACTCTGATGTACGGAGAGGACTCTGATGTACGGAGAGGACTCTGATGTAGGGAGGGGACTCTGATGTAAGGAGAGGACTCTGATGTAGGGAGGAGACTCTGGTGTAGGGAGAGGACTCTGGTGTAAGGAGAGGACTCTGATGTATGGAGAGGACTCTGATGTAGGTAGGGGACTCTGATGTACGGAGAGGACTCTGATGTAAGGAGAGGACTCTGATGTATGGAGAGGACTCTGATGTACGGAGAGGACTCTGATGTATGGAGAGGACTCTGATGTACGGAGAGGACTCTGATGTAAGGAGAGGACTCTGATGGTATGGAGAGGACTCTCATGTACGGAGAGGACTCTGATGTACGGAGAGGACTCTGATGTACGGAGAGGACTCTGATGTATGGAGAGGACTCTGATGTAAGGAGAGGACTCTGATGTACGGAGAGGACTCTGATGTACGGAGAGGACTCTGATGTAGGGAGAGGACTCTGATGTACGGAGAGGACTCTGATGTACGGAGAGGACTCTGATGTAGGGAGTGGACTCTGATGTACGGAGAGGACTCTGATGTAGGGAGTGGACTCTGATGTAAGGAGAGGACTCTGATGTAAGGAGAAGACTCTGATGTAGGGAGGGGACTCTGATGTACGGAGAGGACTCTGATGTAGGGAGGGGACTCTGATGTAAGGAGAGGACTCTGATGTAGGGAGGAGACTCTGGTGTAGGGAGAGGACTCTGGTGTAAGGAGAGGACTCTGATGTATGGAGAGGACTCTGATGTAAGGAGAGGACTCTGATGTAAGGAGAGGACTCTGATGTAGGGAGGGGACTCTGATGTAAGGAGAGGACTCTGATGTAGGGAGGGGACTCTGATGTACGGAGGGGACTCTGATGTACGGAGAGGACTCTGATGTAAGGAGAGGACTCTGATGTATGGAGAGGACTCTGATGTACGGAGAGGACTCTGATGTAAGGAGAGGACTCTGATGTAGGGAGAGGACTCTGATGTATGGAGAGGACTCTGATGTACGGAGAGGACTCTGATGTATGGAGAGGACTCTGATGTAAGGAGAGGACTCTGATGTACGGAGAGGACTCTGATGTACGGAGAGGACTCTGATGTAGGGAGAGGACTCTGATGTAGGGAGAGGACTCTGATGTAGGGAGAGGACTCTGATGTACGGAGAGGACTCTGATGTACGGAGAGGACTCTGATGTAGGGAGAGGACTCTGATGTACGGAGAGGACTCTGATGTAGGGAGTGGACTCTGATGTACGGAGAGGACTCTGATGTAGGGAGTGGACTCTGATGTACGGAGAGGACTCTGATGTAAGGAGAGGACTTTGATGTAAGGAGAGGACTCTGATGTACGGAGATGACTCTGATGTATGGAGAGGACTCTGATGTAAGGAGAGGACTCTGATGTAGGGAGAGGACTTTGATGTAGGGAGAGGACTCTGATGTAAGGAGAAGACTCTGATGTAGGGAGAGGACTCTGATGTAGGGAGGGGACTCTGATGTAAGGAGAGGACTCTGATGTAGGGAGAGGACTCTGATGTAGGGAGAGGACTCTGATGTAAGGAGAAGACTCTGATGTAAGGAGAGGACTCTGATGTAATGAGAGGACTCTGGTGTATGGAGAGGACTCTGATGTACGGAGAGGACTCTGATGTAAGGAGAGGACTCTGATGTACGGAGAGGACTCTGATGTATGGAGAGGACTCTGATGTAAGGAGAGGACTCTGGTGTATGGAGAGGACTCTAATGTAAGGAGAGGACTCTGATGTATGGAGAGGACTCTGATGTAAGGAGAGGACTCTGATGTACGGAGAGGACTCTGATGTAAGGAGAGGACTCTGATGTAAGGAGAGGACTCTGGTGTAGGGAGAGGACTCTGATGTAAGGAGAGGACTCTGATGTATGGAGAGGACTCTGACGTAAGGAGGGGACTCTGATGTACGGAGAGGACTCTGATGTAGGGAGAGGACTCTGATGTAAGGAGAGGACTCTGGTGTAGGGAGAGGACTCTGATGTAAGGAGAGGACTCTGGTGTATGGAGAGGACTCTGATGTAAGGAGAGGACTCTGGTGTATGGAGAGGACTCTGATGTAAGGAGAGGACTCTGGTGTATGGAGAGGACTCTGATGTAAGGAGAGGACTCTGATGTATGGGGAGGACTCTGATGTAAGGAGAGGACTCTGATGTAGGGAGAGGACTCTGATGTAGGGAGAGGACTCTGGTGTATGGAGAGGACTCTGATGTAGGGAGAGGACTCTGATGTAAGGAGAGGACTCTGATGTAAGGAGAGGACTCTGATGTAGGGAGGAGACTCTGATGTATGGAGAGGACTCTGATGTAAGGAGAGGACTCTGATGTAGGGAGAGGACTCTGATGTACGGGAGGGGACTCTGATGTAGGGAGAGGACTCTGATGTAAGGAGAAGACTCTGATGTACGGAGAGGACTATGATGTAGGGAGAGGACTCTGATGTAGGGAGAGGACTCTGATGTACGGAGAGAACTCTGATGTACGGAGAGGACTCTGATGTAAGGAGGGGACTCTGATGTAGGGAGAGGACTCTGTAAGGAGAGGACTCTGATGTACGGAGAGGACTCTGATGTAGGGAGAGGACTCTGATGTACGGGAGAGGACTCTGATGTAGGGAGGGGACTCTGATGTATGGGGAGGACTCTGATGTAAGGAGAGGACTCTGGTGTAGGGAGGGGACTCTGATGTAGGGAGGGGACTCTGATGTAGGGAGGGGACTCTGATGTAGGGAGAGGACTCTGATGTATGGAGAGGACTCTGATGTACGGAGAGGACTCTGATGTATGGAGAGGACTCTGATGTATGGAGAGACTCTGATGTAGGGAGAGGACTCTGATGTAAGGAGAGGACTCTGATGTAGGGAGAGGACTCTGATGTACGGAGAGGACTCTGATGTACGGAGAGGACTCTGATGTAGGGAGAGGACTCTGATGTACGGAGAGGACTCTGATGTATGGAGAGGACTCTGATGTATGGAGAGGACTCTGATGTACGGAGAGGACTCTGATGTATGGAGAGGACTCTGATGTATGGAGAGACTCTGATGTAGGGAGAGGACTCTGATGTAAGGAGAGGACTCTGATGTAGGGAGAGGACTCTGATGTACGGAGAGGACTCTGATGTATGGAGAGGACTCTGATGTATGGAGAGACTCTGATGTAGGGAGAGGACTCTGATGTAAGGAGAGGACTCTGATGTAGGGAGAGGACTCTGATGTATGGAGAGGACTCTGATGTATGGAGAGACTCTGATGTAGGGAGAGGACTCTGATGTAAGAAGAGGACTCTGATGTAGGGAGGGGACTCTGATGTAAGGAGAGGACTCTGATGTAGGGAGGGGACTCTGATGTAAGGAGAGGACTCTGATGTAGGGAGGGGACTCTGATGTAAGGAGAGGACTCTGATGTAGGGAGGGGACTCTGATGTACGGAGAGGACTCTGATGTACGGAGAGGACTCTGATGTACGGAGAGGACTCTGATGTACGGAGAGACTCTGATGTAAGGAGAGGACTCTGATGTACGGAGGGGACTCTGATGTAAGGAGAGGACTCTGATGTAGGGAGGGGACTCTGATGTAAGGAGAGGACTCTGATGTATGGAGAGGACTCTGATGTATGGAGAGGACTCTGATGTAAGGAGAGGACTCTGATGTAAGGAGAGGACTCTGATGTAAGGAGAGGACTCTGATGTAAGGAGAGGACTCTGATGTACGGAGAGGACTCTGATGTAGGGAGGGGACTCTGATGTACGGAGAGGACTCTGATGTACGGAGAGGACTCTGATGTAGGGAGGGGACTCTGATGTAAGGAGAGGACTCTGATGTAGGGAGGAGACTCTGGTGTAGGGAGAGGACTCTGGTGTAAGGAGAGGACTCTGATGTATGGAGAGGACTCTGATGTAGGTAGGGGACTCTGATGTACGGAGAGGACTCTGATGTAAGGAGAGGACTCTGATGTATGGAGAGGACTCTGATGTACGGAGAGGACTCTGATGTATGGAGAGGACTCTGATGTACGGAGAGGACTCTGATGTAAGGAGAGGACTCTGATGTATGGAGAGGACTCTCATGTACGGAGAGGACTCTGATGTACGGAGAGGACTCTGATGTACGGAGAGGACTCTGATGTATGGAGAGGACTCTGATGTAAGGAGAGGACTCTGATGTACGGAGAGGACTCTGATGTACGGAGAGGACTCTGATGTAGGGAGAGGACTCTGATGTACGGAGAGGACTCTGATGTACGGAGAGGACTCTGATGTAGGGAGTGGACTCTGATGTACGGAGAGGACTCTGATGTAGGGAGTGGACTCTGATGTACGGAGAGGACTCTGATGTAAGGAGAGGACTTTGATGTACGGAGATGACTCTGATGTATGGAGAGGACTCTGTAAGGAGAGGACTCTGATGTATGGAGGGGACTCTGATGTAGGGAGAGGACTCTGATGTAAGGAGAGGACTCTGATGTAAGGAGGGACTCTGATGTACGGAGAGGACTCTGATGTAGGGAGAGGACTCTGATGTACGGAGAGGACTCTGATGTAGGGAGGGGACTCTGATGTATGGGGAGGACTCTGATGTAAGGAGAGGACTCTGATGTAAGGAGGGGACTCTGATGTAGGGAGAGGACTCTGATGTACGGAGAGGACTCTGATGTAAGGAGAGGACTCTGATGTAGGGAGGGGACTCTGATGTAAGGAGAGGACTCTGATGTAGGGAGGGGACTCTGATGTAAGGAGAGGACTCTGATGTAGGGAGGGGACTCTGATGTACGGAGAGGACTCTGATGTACGGAGAGGACTCTGATGTACGGAGAGGACTCTGATGTAAGGAGAGGACTCTGATGTATGGAGAGGACTCTGTAAGGAGAGGACTCTGATGTATGGAGAGGACTCTGATGTATGGAGAGGACTCTGATGTACGGAGAGGACTCTGATGTACGGAGAGGACTCTGATGTATGGAGAGACTCTGATGTAGGGAGAGGACTCTGATGTAAGGAGAGGACTCTGATGTAGGGAGAGGACTCTGATGTAAGGAGAGGACTCTGATGTAGGGAGGGGACTCTGATGTAAGGAGAGGACTCTGATGTAGGGAGGGGACTCTGATGTAAGGAGAGGACTCTGATGTAGGGAGGGGACTCTGATGTACGGAGAGGACTCTGATGTACGGAGAGGACTCTGATGTACGGAGAGGACTCTGATGTAAGGGAGAGGACTCTGATGTACGGAGGGGACTCTGATGTAAGGAGAGGACTCTGATGTAAGGAGAGGGACTCTGATGTAGGGAGAGGACTCTGATGTAGGGAGGGGACTCTGATGTACGGAGAGGACTCTGATGTAGGGAGAGGACTTTGATGTAAGGAGAGGACTCTGATGTAAGGAGAGGACTCTGATGTAGGGAGAGGACTCTGATGTAGGGAGAGGACTCTGATGTAGGGAGAGGACTCTGATGTAAGGAGAGGACTCTGATGTAAGGAGAGGACTCTGATGTACGGAGGGGACTCTGATGTAAGGAGAGGACTCTGATGTACGGAGAGGACTCTGATGTACGGAGGGGACTCTGATGTAAGGAGAGGACTCTGATGTACGGAGGGGACTCTGATGTAAGGAGGGACTCTGATGTACGGAGAGGACTCTGATGTAAGGAGAGGACTCTGATGTAAGGAGAGGACTCTGATGTACGGAGGGGACTCTGATGTAAGGAGAGGACTCTGATGTACGGAGAGGACTCTGATGTACGGAGGGGACTCTGATGTAAGGAGAGGACTCTGATGTACGGAGGGGACTCTGATGTAAGGAGGGGACTCTGATGTACGGAGAGGACTCTGATGTAAGGAGAGGACTCTGATGTACGGAGAGGACTCTGATGTACGGAGAGGACTCTGATGTAGGGAGGGGACTCTGATGTAAGGAGAGGACTCTGATGTAGGGAGGAGACTCTGGTGTAGGGAGAGGACTCTGGTGTAAGGAGAGGACTCTGATGTATGGAGAGGACTCTGATGTACGGAGAGGACTCTGATGTAAGGAGAGGACTCTGATGTATGGAGAGGACTCTGATGTATGGAGAGGACTCTGATGTAAGGAGAGGACTCTGATGTATGGAGAGGACTCTGATGTACGGAGAGGACTCTGATGTATGGAGAGGACTCTGATGTAAGGAGAGGACTCTGATGTACGGAGAGGACTCTGATGTACGGAGAGGACTCTGATGTAGGGAGAGGACTCTGATGTACGGAGAGGACTCTGATGTACGGAGAGGACTCTGATGTAGGGAGTGGACTCTGATGTACGGAGAGGACTCTGATGTAGGGAGTGGACTCTGATGTACGGAGAGGACTCTGATGTAGGGAGTGGACTCTGATGTACGGAGAGGACTCTGATGTAGGGAGTGGACTCTGATGTAAGGAGGGACTCTGATGTACGGAGAGGACTCTGATGTAGGGAGAGGACTCTGATGTACGGAGAGGACTCTGATGTACGGAGAGGACTCTGATGTAAGGAGAGGACTCTGATGTATGGAGAGGACTCTGATGTAAGGAGAGGACTCTGGTGTAGGGAGAGGACTCTGATGTAAGGAGAGGACTCTGATGTAAGGAGAGGACTCTGGTGTATGGAGAGGACTCTAATGTATGGAGAGGACTCTGACGTAAGGAGGGGACTCTGATGTACGGAGAGGACTCTGATGTAGGGAGAGGACTCTGATGTACGGAGAGGACTCTGATGTACGGAGAGGACTCTGATGTACGGAGAGGACTCTGATGTATGGAGAGGACTCTGATGTACGGAGAGGACTCTGATGTAGGAAGGGGACTCTGATGTACGGAGAGGACTCTGATGTAGGGAGGGGACTCTGATGTACGGAGGGGACTCTGATGTAAGGAGGGGACTCTGATGTACGGAGAGGACTCTGATGTAAGGAGAGGACTCTGATGTAAGGAGAGGACTCTGATGTATGGAGAGGACTCTGATGTAAGGAGAGGACTCTGATGTAGGGAGTGGACTCTGATGTACGGAGAGGACTCTGATGTAGGGAGTGGACTCTGATGTAAGGAGAGGACTTTGATGTACGGAGATGACTCTGATGTATGGAGAGGACTCTGATGTAGGGAGAGGACTTTGATGTAAGGAGAGGACTCTGATGTAAGGAGAGGACTCTGATGTAGGGAGAGGACTCTGATGTAGGGAGAGGACTCTGATGTAGGGAGAGGACTCTGATGTAAGGAGAGGACTCTGATGTAAGGAGAGGACTCTGATGTACGGAGGGGACTCTGATGTAAGGAGAGGACTCTGATGTACGGAGAGGACTCTGATGTACGGAGGGGACTCTGATGTAAGGAGAGGACTCTGATGTACGGAGGGGACTCTGATGTAAGGAGGGGACTCTGATGTACGGAGAGGACTCTGATGTAAGGAGAGGACTCTGATGTAAGGAGAGGACTCTGATGTATGGAGAGGACTCTGATGTAAGGAGAGGACTCTGGTGTAGGGAGAGGACTCTGATGTAAGGAGAGGACTCTGATGTAAGGAGAGGACTCTGGTGTATGGAGAGGACTCTAATGTATGGAGAGGACTCTGACGTAAGGAGGGGACTCTGATGTACGGAGAGGACTCTGATGTAGGGAGAGGACTCTGATGTACGGAGAGGACTCTGATGTACGGAGAGGACTCTGATGTACGGAGAGGACTCTGATGTATGGAGAGGACTCTGATGTACGGAGAGGACTCTGATGTAGGAAGGGGACTCTGATGTACGGAGAGGACTCTGATGTAGGGAGGGGACTCTGATGTATGGAGAGGACTCTGATGTAAGGAGAGGACTCTGATGTAAGGAGAGGACTCTGATGTAGGGAGGGGACTCTGATGTATGGAGAGGACTCTGATGTACGGAGAGGACTCTGATGTAAGGAGAGGACTCTGATGTACGGAGAGGACTCTGATGTAGGGAGTGGACTCTGATGTAAGGAGAGGACTCTGATGTAAGGAGAGGACTCTGATGTACGGAGAGGACTCTGATGTAGGGAGAGGACTCTGATGTATGGAGAGGACTCTGATGTAGGAAAGGGACTCTGATGTACGGAGAGGACTCTGATGTAAGGAGAGGACTCTGATGTACGGAGAGGACTCTGATGTAGGGAGTGGACTCTGATGTAAGGAGAGGACTCTGATGTACGGAGAGGACTCTGATGTAGGGAGAGGACTCTGATGTATGGAGAGGACTCTGATGTACGGAGAGGACTCTGATGTACGGAGAGGACTCTGATGTAGGGAGTGGACTCTGATGTAAGGAGAGGACTCTGATGTAAGGAGAGGACTCTGATGTATGGAGAGGACTCTGATGTAAGGAGAGGACTCTGATGTACGGAGAGGACTCTGATGTACGGAGAGGACTCTGATGTAGGGAGGGGACTCTAATGTATGGAGAGGACTCTGATGTACGGAGAGGACTCTGATGTAGGGAGGGGACTCTGATGTACGGAGAGGACTCTGATGTACGGAGAGGACTCTGATGTAAGGAGAGGACAGGGATGAATGGATGGTGAGCTCACTCACCCCTTGGCTCCTCCCATCTATATATATCTGAGGCTCAGCGCCAGGGAGTGGAGAGTGGGGGAGGGGTACAGATCGATCCCTCTCTCCCGTCTGTGTGCCCCCCCTGTGAGGCCAGATTCACTCACTAGTGTGGCCCCGTGTCTTATAGTGTGTCCCGGTGTCTCATAGTGTGGCCCCCGTGTCTCATAGTGTGGCCCCTTGTCCTGATAGTGGCCCCCGTGTCTCATAGTGTGACCCCTTGTCCTGATAGTGTGGCCCCCGTGTCTCATAGTGTGGCCCCCGTGTCTCATAGTGTGGCCCCCGTGTCTCATAGTGTGGCCCCTTGTCTCATAGTGTGGCCCTATGTCTCATAGTGTGGCCCCTTGTCCTGATAGTGTGGCCCCCGTGTCTCATAGTGTGGCCCCTTGTCCTGATAGTGTGGCCCCTTGTCCTGATAGTGTGGCCCCTGTGTCTCATAGTGTGGCCCCGTGTCTTATAGTGTGTCCCGGTGTCTCATAGTGTGGCCCCCATGTCTCATAGTGTGGCCCCCGTGTCTCATAGTGTGGCCCCCGTGTCTCATAGTCTGGCCCCCGTGTCTCATAGTGTGACCCCTTGTCCTGATAGTGTGGCCCCTGTGTCTCATAGTGTGGCCCCCGTGTCTCATAGTGTGACCCCTTGTCCTGATAGTGTGGCCCCCGTGTCTCATAGTGTGGCCCCCGTGTCTCATAGTGTGGCCCCCGTGTCTCATAGTGTGGCCCCTTGTCCTGATAGTGGCCCCCGTGTCTCATAGTGTGACCCCTTGTCCTGATAGTGTGGCCCCCGTGTCTCATAGTGTGGCCCCCGTGTCTCATAGTGTGGCCCCCGTGTCTCATAGTGTGGCCCCTTGTCTCATAGTGTGGCCCCCGTGTCTCATAGTGTGGCCCCTTGTCCTGATAGTGTGGCCCCCGTGTCTCATAGTGTGGCCCCGTGTCTTCTTACACTCCTTGAAGATGATTGGTTTATTTCCTATGCTGGGATCCCCATTGAGATATTTGTAGATTGTTATCATATCTCTTCTCCAAATATAATAAGTTCAGAGCTCCCAACCTTTCCTCATAGCTGAGATCCTCCTCCAGACTCTTTATCAGTGGCAATGCTTCAGCAGTCCCACTATTGTTATTCGTTGTTATTTATTCCGTACATTTTATGGCTCTTGGTAACTTCTGTATAATTTCATCTGATGATGGAACTTCTTCAACCTTTTTCTACTATTTATATTTTTTAACATTGAAGTCAATGGGAGCTTCAAATCCTTCAAATCTTCTTCCGCTCCCAAAACTTTCACCTCCTTCAAACTTTCACCTCCAGACACCAAACAAACTCTAAAATCTTCACAAAATATTCCTCTATCTGCTTTTATCTTTTCAGTTTAGTGATTATTTCAGGAGATTCTATCGATTAAACAGAGTGTATTGGGCTGCTCAGAGTGGATGATGTCATAGCTGAGAGTGGATGATGTCATAGCTGAGAGTGGATGATGTCATAGCTGAGAGTGGATGATGTCATAGCTGAGAGTGGATGATGTCATAGTGCACAGAGCCTTCAAAGAGATCATCTTCTCTATAAATCGCTCTCACGCACACAAGATCCGCTTGTCATACACAATTTATACATCGAATCGAAGGGATTTTTGTCTAGTTTCAGGCAATGTGCTCAGTTTTGTGATTCGCCTTTTACTTTTGGCTGCTTGAGCTTCCAAATGACAAGAGTTCTAAACTTTCTTCCATTGACTGTCCGGTATAAAATTCTTCACATTTCCCAGTGAAACGCACAGCCAACTTCTTTCTTAAATTGCTGACATGCCGACATTTTTAAGTTTATAGCGATACGTTCACAAAGGCCGCGCGTCTCTAACGGTGAAGTCGCTGTTTCCATAGCATGTACTGTTGTGGATTTATTAAGGTTTGTTTGATGGCGTCTCTCACACTGTCTCTCATTAGGTGTGGGGATTAAAGCGGGGTTCCCGCGATCATTCCCATTTTTGTTTTATCATTCTGACACATGTACAATCATAAAGTGACACTCACTCTTTCCGTTGTTTTAAACTGCTGCTGTCCGTTTTCGTTTTAAATAAATATTTATAAAACTCGATCGTGGCCGTTCCCCGATGAAGCCCACAAGCATGGATTTCCGGGATCTGGTGAATGCTGAGCTCCCAGCATTCACCGCTATTTCCCGCACATGCTCAGTATTTACGGTGAGCAGCCCTGTAAACTTCAGGGTTGCCATCACAACGGGTGGGCGTCGTCTTTGAAATCCCGCGAGAACTGGCGGCAGGCCTCCGCAAAGACTCCTGGGAATAATGACAGGAGCTCCTAGGAGACATCGCGGCTACAAAGGAGATTGGGAAATAGCCACAGATGACCCGCCCACATCCGCAGGCAGCGCAGAGATGGACATTGAAAAAACACAAAATATATATCTGTTTATAACAGTCATGGCATGTGATTGAGCAAAACTTGTAAAATAGGGTGGAGCTCCGCTTTAACCTTTAAATCTTCCACATCTTTTATACATTTAGTGAAATTCGTGTTTAAAACCATCCCTACTTTTCTCACTATTCTCACTTCAACTTTTTCTTACGGATTTCAGCTTTTCAGCATTCCCACTTCTCATATTCTAGTTATCTTTGTTGCCCTTCTTTGTACTCGCTCCATTTCCAGTACATCCTTCCTGAGGACTGGTGCCCAGAACTGGACAGCATACTCCAGGTGCGGCCGGACCAGAGTCTTGTAGAGCGGGAGAATTATCGTTTTATCTCTGGAGTTGATCCCTTTTTAATGCCAATATTCTGTTTGCTTTGTTAGCAGCAGCTTGGCATTGCATGTCATTGCTGAGCCTATCATCTACTAGGACCCCCAGGTCCTTTTCCATCCTAGATCCCCCCAGAGGTTCCCCCCCCAGTCTATAGATTGACTTCATATTTTTACCCCCCAAATACATTATTTTACATTTTTCTACATTGAACCTCATTTGCCATGTAGTCGCCCCTCCCCCATTAATTTGTTCAGGTCTTTTTGCAAGATTTCCACATCCTGCGGAGAAGTTATTGCCCTGCTTAGCTTAGTATCGTCTGCAAATACAGAGATTGAACTGTTTATCCCATCCTCCAGATCGTTTATGAACAAATTAAATAGGATTGGTCCCAGCACAGAACCCTGGGGAACCCCACTACCCACCCCTGACCATTCTGCGTACTCCCCATTTATCACCACCCTCTGAACACGCCCTTGTAGCCAGTTTTTTACCCAGCAATGAACCTTCTGGTCCACGTAGATGAAGCACCAAACCACATGGAGCCACGTGGTGTCTCTCCTAAGGGGTCTGTTCAGATGTTCCACCAAATGACTGGTAACCACACCCACTAACCACACCCCCTGTGCGAATCGCCATCGCGGTACGTCGTCCGCTTTAAGAGCTCCAGGGGGCGCCACCCGCAATCCCTCCCGACTGAGAACAGAACGGAGATGTACACAGACAGAGTACTGATTATGAACAACGATCGGTCTCCTCCCCCAGTCAGTCCCCTCCCCCCCCCCACAGTTACAAACACCTCCCTAGGACACACTTAACCCCTTGATCGCCCCCTAGTGTTAACCCCTTCCCTGCCAGTGACATTTACACAATAATCAGTGCATTTTTATAGCTCTGATCGCTCTATAACTGTCAATGGTCCAAAAATGTGTCAAAAGTGTCCGATGTGTCCACCGCAATGTCGCAGTCCCGCTACAAATTGCAGATTGCCGCCATTCCAGTAAAATAAATAAACATGCCATAAATCGATCCCCTATTTTGTAGACACTATAAATTGTGCGCAAACCAATCAATAATCGCTTATTGAGATTTTTTTTTTTACCAAATATATGCAGTAGAATACCGATCGTCCTAAACTGAGGAAGAAATTCGTTTTTTACATGGAATATTTATTATAGCAAAAAATAAAAACCGCAGAGGTGATCAAATACCACCAAAATAAATCTCTATTTGTGGGGGGAAAAGGACGACAATTGTATTTGTGTCCAGCGTCGCACGACCGCGCAATTGTCAGTTAAAACGACGCAGTGTCTAATCACAAAAAATGGCCTGGTCATGAAGGGGGGTAAAACCGTCCAGTCCTTTAGTGGTTAAATAAAGTCAATAAAAAAATTCTAACCGTTTAAAAAATGTAAAAAAATAATGAAGGTCTTGCGTTGGTCTCTGAAGAGCAGTCCACATTCAGATTGCTCTTCATAGGTGATTTGATGGGCAGTCAGGGGGAGTTGTATTGCCTCGGCACCTCCTGCTTTAACCCTTTCATGTCTGCACCGAATTGTGGGGCTCACAGAGCAAAACCACTTCAATCGGTCAAATCCAGCAGGGGGTATAATTCATACTGCATGGGATCAGTGGGAAGGGCCCAGAGGGAAGGGCCCCGGAGGGAGGGGCCCCAGAGGAAAGGGTCCAGAGGGAAGGGCCCCGGAGGGAAGGGCCCCAGAGGGAAGGGTCCAGAGGGAAGGGCCCCGGAGGGAAGGGCCCCAGAGGGAGGGGCCCCGGAGGGAAGGGTCCAGAGGGAAGGGCCCCAGAGGGAAGGGTCCAGAGGGAAGGGCCCCGGAGGGAAGGGCCCCAGAGGGAAGGGCCCCGGAGGGAGGGGCCCCGGAGGAAAGGGTCCAGAGGGAAGGGCCCCGGAGGGAAGGGCCCCAGAGGGAAGGGTCCAGAGGGAAGGGCCCCGGAGGGAAGGGCCCCAGAGGGAAGGGCCCCAGAGGGAAGGGCCCCGGAGGGAGGGGCCCCGGAGGGAGGGGCCCCGGAGGGAAGGGTCCAGAGGGAAGGGCCCCAGAGGGAAGGGCCCCGGAGGGAGGGGCCCCGGAGGGAAGGGCCCCAGAGGGAGGGGCCCCGGAGGGAAGGGCCCCAGAGGGAAGGGCTCAGAGGGAAGGGCTCGGAGGGAAGGGCCCCGGAGGAAGGGGCCCCGGAGGGAGGGGCCCCGGAGGAAAGGGTCCAGAGGGAAGGGCCCCGGAGGGAAGGGCCCCAGAGGGAAGGGCTCAGAGGGAAGGGCCCCGGAGGGAAGGCCCCCAGAGGGAGGGGCCCCGGAGGGAAGGGCCCCGGAGAGAAGGGCTCGGAGGGAAGGGCTCGGAGGGAAGGGCCCCGGAGGAAAGGGCTCGGAGGGAAGGGCCCGGAGGGAAGGGCCCGGAGGGAAGGGCCCCAGAGGGAGGGGCCCCGGAGGGAAGGGCCCCGGAGAGAAGGGCTCGGAGGGAAGGGCTCGGAGGGAAGGGCCCAGAGGGAAGGGCTCGGAGGGAAGGGCCCCGGAGCAAAGGGCTCGGAGGGAAGGGCCCGGAGGGAAGAACCCCAGAGGAAAGGCCCCGGAGGGAAGGGGCACAGAGGGAAGGGCCCGGAGGGAAGGGCCCCAGAGGGAAGGGCCCCGGAGGGAGGGGCCCCGGAGGGAGGGGCCCCGGAGGGAAGGGTCCAGAGGGAAGGGCCCCAGAGGGAAGGGCCCCGGAGGGAGGGGCCCCGGAGGGAAGGGTCCAGAGGGAAGGGCCCCGGAGGGAAGGGCCCCAGAGGGAGGGGCCCCGGAGGGAAGGGCCCCAGAGGGAAGGGCTCAGAGGGAAGGGCCCCGGAGGGAAGGGCCCCAGAGGGAGGGGCCCCGGAGGGAAGGGCCCCGGAGAGAAGGGCTCGGAGGGAAGGGCTCGGAGGGAAGGGCTCGGAGGGAAGGGCCCCGGAGGAAGGGGCCCCGGAGGGAGGGGCCCCGGAGGGAGGGGCCCCGGAGGAAAGGGTCCAGAGGGAAGGGCCCCGGAGGGAAGGGCCCCAGAGGGAAGGGCTCAGAGGGAAGGGCCCCGGAGGGAAGGCCCCCAGAGGGAGGGGCCCCGGAGGGAAGGGCCCCGGAGAGAAGGGCTCGGAGGGAAGGGCTCGGAGGGAAGGGCCCAGAGGGAAGGGCTCGGAGGGAAGGGCCCCGGAGGAAAGGGCTCGGAGGGAAGGGCCCGGAGGGAAGGGCCCCAGAGGGAGGGGCCCCGGAGGGAAGGGCCCCGGAGAGAAGGGCTCAGAGGGAAGGGCTCGGAGGGAAGGGCCCAGAGGGAAGGGCTCGGAGGGAAGGGCCCCGGAGCAAAGGGCTCGGAGGGAAGGGCCGGAGGGAAGAACCCCAGAGGAAAGGCCCCGGAGGGAAGGGGCACAGAGGGAAGGGCCCGGAGGGAAGGGCCCCGGATGAAAGGGCTCGGAGGGAAGGGCCCTGGAGGAAAGGGCCCCGGAGGAAAGGGCTCGGAGGGAAAGGCCCCGGAGGGAAGGGGCACAGAGGGAAGGGCCCGGAGGGAAGGGCCCCGGATGAAAGGGCTCGGAGGGAAGGGCCCTGGAGGAAAGGGCCCCGGAGGAAAGGGCTCGGAGGGAAAGGCCCCGGAGGGAAGGGGCACAGAGGGAAGGGCCCGGAGGGAAGGGCACGGAGGGAAGGGCCCAGGAGGAAAGGCCCCGGAGGGAAGGGCCCCGGAGGAAAGGGCCCCGGAGGAAAGGGCCCCGGAGGAAAGGGGCACAGAAGGAAGGGCTCGGAGGGAAGGGCCCCGGAGGAAAGGGGCACAGAAGGAAGGGCTCGGAGGGAAGGGCCCGGAGGGAAGGGCCCCGGAGGAAAGGGCCCCGGAGGAAAGGGGCACAGAAGGAAGGGGCACAGAGGGAAGGGCCCGGAGGGAAGGGCCCCGGAGGAAAGGGCCCCGGAGGAAAGGGCCCCGGAGGAAAGGGCCCCCCGGAGGGAAGGGCTCGGAGGGCCCTGGGACTACACTACAGGATTGTAACAGACTGGGGACACCTTTGGGAACTCCAAAGAGAATAGTATTGCGGCGCACATAGAGGCCCCTCCCCTTCCTGTCAAGTTATGTCCTGAGCTACATTCCTTTCTGAATATTGTGTCCGGGTTTGCGGTCGGCTGAAACCCGGACAAATGATTCAAAACCTGGACTGTCCGGGTGAATCCTGGACAGGTGGCAACCCTAGACGTCATGCATTGGCGGCCCACCAACGCACAAAGTAGGTGGCAAGTACACGGGGAGGAGGCCACCAAGAGTGTGGAAAATAGGCATCAGACCACGCCATGCCGCATATAAGGCCGCCCGCCATAGACGGGTGAGGGGCACAACAAGGCCTCAGAGGAGGGGGAATGCAGAAGAAATAATCATGTGAATATATACAGTCCTGGGGGGAGGGGTCCTGAGGCGGCACCCCAGAGACAACCATCGGAGGGTATCTAATGACAAATGGGACATATTGGTGATAATGGCAGATTTTGTGATCGGTATTCTTCTCTTCCTCCTCCCCGAGTACCTGACGCCTACTTTGTGCGTCAGTGAGCCGCGGATACATGACCCCCCCACCGTTTCTCATGGGGGGAGGGGCGCCGTGCACTCGCGGTCCGGGCATGGGCATACGCAGGTAGGGGCAAGGGGGGGCGAGTGACCCCCTCTGGAATCGGCAAGGGTCTGCAGTGGCCGCATCTGTAGCTGTGTTGGCTCTCTGGGTGCTGCAGATCTGTGTCATTGAGCTTACAGAGCTCTTTACTGCCACCTCTGGCTGCTTCCTGTATGTGCGCCCCTCGTGTTTGCTTTGCTGCCTGTTGTATTTTCACAGGAACATGTGGGAACGGGACTTGGGAAAAGGAAGACCACCTTACAAGTGAAGGGAGGAGGCTGTGTACAGGGGGGCAGAGCTGGGGGGGGGGGGGGGGGGTCTGACATACAGTATCTGACAAAAGTAAGTACACCCCTCAGTGACATTTGTGTAAATCTTTTCTTCTCTCTTTTCATGTGACAACACTGAAGAAATGACACTTGTCTACAATGTAAAGTAGTGAGTGTACAGCTTGTATAACAGTGTAAATTTACTGTCCCCTCAAAAGAACTCAACACACAGCCATTAATGTCTAAACCGCTGGCAACAAAAGTCAGTACACCCCTAAGTGAAAATCTCAAAGTTGTGCCTAATTAGCCATTTTCCCTCCCCGGTGTCATGTGACTCGTTAGTGTTACAAGGTCTCAGGTGTGAATGGGGAGCAGGTGTGTTAAATTTGATGTTATCGCTCTCACTCTCTCATACTGGTCACTGGAAGTACAACATGGCACCTCATGGCAAAGAACTCTCTGAGGATCTGAAATAAAGAATTGTTGCTCTACATAAAGATGGCCTAGGCTATAAGAAGATTGTCAAGTCCCTGAAACTGATCTGCAGCACGGTGGCCAAGACCATACAGCGGTATAACAGGACAGGTTCCCCTCAGAACAGGCCTCGCCATGGTCCACCAAAGAAGTTGAGGTCACGTGATCAGCGTCATATCCAGAGGTTGTCTTTGGGAAATAGACGTATGAGTGCTGCCAGCATTGCTGCAGAGGTTGTAGGGGTGGGGGGTCAGCCTGTCAGTGCTCAGACCATACGCCGCACACTGCATCAAATTGGTCTGTATGGCTGTCATCCCAGAAGGAAGCCTCTTCTAAAGATGATGTACAAGAAAGTCCACAAACAGTTTGCTGAAGACAAGCAGACTAAGGAGATGGATTACTGGAACCATGTCCTGTGGTCTGATGAGACCAAGATAAACGTATTTGGTTCAGATGGTGACAAGCGTGTGGGGGGGCAACCAGGTGAGGAGGACAAAGACAAGTGTGTCTTGTCTACAGTCAGGCATGGTGGTGGGAGTGTCATGGTCTGGGGGTACATGAGTGCTGCCGGCACTGGGGGGCTACAGATCATTGAGGAACCATGAATGCCAACATGTACTGTGACATACTGAAGCAGAGCATGATCCCCTCCCTTCAGAGACTGGACCGCAGGGCAGTATTCCAACATGATAACCACCCCAAACACACCTCCAAGACCACCACTGCCTTGCTAAAGAAGCTGAGGGTAAAGGTGATGGACTGGCCAAGCATGTCTCCAGACCTAAACCCTATTGATCATCTGTGGGACATCCTCAAACGGAAGGTGGAGGAGCGCAAGGTCTCTAACATCCACCAGCTCTGTGATGTCATCATGGGGGAGGGGAAGAGGACTCCAGTGACAACCTGTGAAGCTCTGGTGACCTCCATGTCCAAGAGGGTTAAGGCAGTGCTGGAAAATATTGGCGGCCACACAAAATATTGACACTTTGGACCCAATTTGGAGATTTTCACTTAGGGGTGTCCTCACTTTTGTTGCCAGCGGTTTAGACATTAATGGCTGTGTGTTGAGTTATTTTGAGGGGACAGCAAATTTACACTGTTATACAAGCTGTACACTCACTACTTTACATTGTAGACAAGTGTCATTTCTTCAGTGTTGTCACATGAAAAGATAGAAGGAAAGATTTACACAAATGTCACTGAGGGGTGTACTTACTTTTGTCAGATCCTGTATATACAGATCAGGGGGAAGCTGAGTGCATACAGGTATGATCAGTGATGGGGGGTGCCAGAAAGATCATATCATCTGTCCTGTACTGTATACAGCTATATACACCCACCCTCCTTCCTGTATATACTAATCCCATCCACCCCCTATATATACACATACTGTACACCCCCCGTACTGTACAGGCCAAATTTGATGGGCACATGCCTGCCCTTTATGTGATAATGACTAAGCCCCTCCCCTTCAGGACATTGTCAAAAATGGGCGGAGCATGGGTGACCTAAAATTATGCCCCCCCCCCCCCCGAAAAAAGTTCTGTGGACGCCCATGGGTCCGGGGTCTGAGCCCTATCACTGATCATCCTCGATCACTGGCACACTCTGTGCATCAAACGTCATCACATTTTGGGATGACGCGGCAGAGCGTGCCCGCACCTACAGTGGCCGTACCGCGCATGCGCGGGCGTTTTAAATGATATTTAGAGTGGTGTGTCTGCAGATGCTGCTGAATTGGATGGTACAATGGGGTGGGGGTGGGGTGGGGGGGATTGTCTCGACTTTCTGAAATCAGACAAGGTAGGTATGAAGGACCGGTGATACCCGTACTCTGTATGGTTGATCTCTGTTTTGTGGGGACTGCTATCCTGGTTTTGTATGTTCCCCTTTGTGGGAACCTCTCATCAAACTTCACCCATTCCCTCTATATATTCCCAATACTTACCGGGGAAGAGATTCCAGCCTGCACCCCTTTATAGGGAGTCTATGATGAATATCGGAGGGGGACATTATTTGTTATAAATATGGGGGGACAACTATGACCTTCCCGTTATTCTACCATTGTCTAGATTCTGGGTGTGACATCATCACTGATGGAAACTCCCCACCAGCCGGACTTTCTTCCCTGTGCCCTCGGATCCTTGTGAGGGGTATTCGAGGCCTTGGGGGCCCCCCTTACCCTGGGGGATCCACTCTGAGGGGATTACTATAACCCTGATGCAGACCTACCCTTGGTTCTTTTATATGTGATGAGTCTATTACAGGCGGTGATGTTGGGATGTATAATCCCCCGCCAGTACAACTAAGGATGAGCTCAGGCATGTTCACAACTCGAGGTTCCCGATCCCGCCAGGAAGCTGACACTCCTCAAGGTTTCCGATCCCCCCAGGAATCTGACACTCCTCGAGGTTCCCGATCCCGCCAGGAAGCTGACACTCCTCAAGGTTTCCGATCCCCCCAGGAATCTGACACTCCTCGAGGTTCCCGATCCCGCCAGGAAGCTGACACTCCTCAAGGTTTCCGATCCCCCAGGAATCTGACACTCCTCGAGGTTCCCGATCCCGCCAGGAAGCTGACACTCCTCGAGGTTCCCAATCCCGCCAGGAAGCTGACACTCCTCAAGGTTTCCGATCCCCCCAGGAATCTGACACTCCTCGAGGTTCCCGATCCCGCCAGGAAGCTGACACTCCTCAAGGTTTCCGATCCCCCCAGGAATCTGACACTCCTCGAGGTTCCCGATCCCGCCAGGAAGCTGACACTCCTCGAGGTTCCCAATCCCGCCAGGAAGCTGACACTCCTCAAGGTTTCCGATCCCCCCAGGAAGCTGACACTCCTCGAGGTTCCCGATCCCGCCAGGAAGCTGACACTCCTCAAGGTTTCCGATCCCCCCAGGAATCTGACACTCCTCGAGGTTCCCGATCCCGCCAGGAAGCTGACACTCCTCAAGGTTTCCGATCCCCCCAGGAATCTGACACTCCTCGAGGTTCCCGATCCCGCCAGGAAGCTGACACTCCTCGAGGTTCCCAATCCCGCCAGGAAGCTGACACTCCTCGAGGTTCCTGATCCCGCCAGGAAGCTGACACTCCTCAAGGTTTCCGATCCCCCCAGGAAGCTGACACTCCTCAAGGTTTCCGATCCCCCCAGGAATCTGACACTCCTCGAGCTTCCCGATCCCGCCAGGAAGCTGACACTCCTCGAGGTTCCCGATCCCGCCAGGAAGCTGACACTCCTCGAGGCTCCCGACCCCGCCAGGAATCTGACACTCCTCGAGGTTCCCGATCCCGCCAGGAAGCTGACACTCCTCGAGGTTCCCAATCCCGCCAGGAAGCTGACACTCCTCGAGGTTCCTGATCCCGCCAGGAAGCTGACACTCCTCAAGGTTTCCGATCCCCCAGGAAGCTGACACTCCTCGAGGTTCCTGATCCCGCCAGGAAGCTGACACTCCTCAAGGTTTCCGATCCCCCCAGGAAGCTGACACTCCTCGAGGTTCCCGATCCCGCCAGGAAGCTGACACTCCTCGAGGTTCCTGATCCCGCCAGGAAGCTGACACTCCTCGAGGTTCCCGATCCCGCCAGGAAGCTGACACTCCTCGAGGTTCCCGATCCCGCCAGGAAGCTGACACTCCTTGAGGCTCCCAATCCCGCCAGGAAGCTGACACTCCTCGAGCTTCCCGATCCCGCCAGGAAGCTGACACTCCTCGAGGTTCCCGATCCCGCCAGGAAGCTGACACTCCTCGAGGTTCCCAATCCCGCCAGGAAGCTGACACTCCTCAAGGTTTCCGATCCCCCCAGAAAGCTGACACTCCTTGAGGTTCCCGATCTCGCCAGGAAGCTGACATTCCTCGAGGCTCCCGATCCCGCCAGGAAGCTGACACTCCTCGAGGTTCCCGATCCCGCTAGGAAGCTGACACTCCTCGAGGTTCCCGATCCCGCTAGGAAGCTGACACTCCTCGAGTTTCCCGATCCCGCCAGGAAGCTGACACTCCACGAGGTTCCCGATCCCGCCAGGAAGATGACACTCCTCGAGGTTCCCGATCCCGCCAGGAAGCTGACACTCCTCAAGCTTCCCGATCCCGCCAGGAAGCTGACACTCCTCGAGGTTCCCGATCCCGCCAGGAAGCTGACACTCCTCAAGGTTTCCGATCCCCCCAGGAAGCTGACACTCCTTGAGGTTCCCGATCTCGCCAGGAAGCTGACACTCCTCGAGGCTCCCGACCCCGCCAGGAAGCTGACACTCCTCGAGGTTCCCGATCCCGCTAGGAAGCTGACACTCCTCGAGGTTCCCGATCCCACCAGGAAGCTGACACTCCTCAAGGTTCCCGATCCCGCCAGGAAGCTGACACTCCTCGAGGTTCCCAATCCCGGCAGGAAGCTGACACTCCTCAAGCTTTCCGATCCCACCAGGAAGCTGACACTCCTCAAGGTTCCCGATCCCGCCAGGAAGCTGACACTCCTCAAGGTTCCCAATCCCACCAGGAAGCTGACACTCCTCGAGGTTCCCGATCCCGTCAGAAAGCTGACACTCCTCGAGGTTCCCGATCCCATCAGGAAGCTGACACTCCTCGAGGTTCCCGATCCCGTCAGGAAGCTGACACTCCTCGAGGTTCCCGATCCCGCCAGGAAGCTGACACTCCTCGAGGTTTCCGATCCCGCCAGGAAGCTGACACTCCTTGAGGTTCCCGATCCGCCAGGAAGCTGACACTCCTCGAGGTTCCCGATCCCGCCAGGAAGCTGACACTCCTCGAGGTTCCCGATCCCGCCAGGAAGCTGACACTCCTCGAGGTTCCCGATCCCGCCAGGAAGCTGACACTCCTCAAGGTTTCCGATCCCCCCAGAAAGCTGACACTCCTTGAGGTTCCCGATCTCGCCAGGAAGCTGACATTCCTCGAGGCTCCCGATCCCGCCAGGAAGCTGACACTCCTCGAGGTTCCCGATCCCGCTAGGAAGCTGACACTTCTCGAGGTTCCCGATCCCGCCAGGAAGTTGACACTCCTCGAGGTTCCCGATCCCGCCAGGAAGCTGACACTCCTCGAGGTTCCCGATCCCGCTAGGAAGCTGACACTCCTCGAGGTTCCCGATCCCGCCAGGAAGCTGACACTCCTCGAGGTTCCCGATCCCGCCAGGAAGATGACACTCCTCGAGGTTCCCGATCCCGCCAGGAAGCTGACACTCCTCAAGCTTCCCGATCCCGCCAGGAAGCTGACACTCCTCGAGGTTCCCGATCCCGCCAGGAAGCTGACACTCCTCGAGGTTTCCGATCCCCCCAGGAAGCTGACACTCCTTGAGGTTCCCGATCTCGCCAGGAAGCTGACACTCCTCGAGGTTCCCGATCCCGCCAGGAAGCTGACACTCCTCAAGGTTTCCGATCCCCCCAGAAAGCTGACACTCCTTGAGGTTCCCGATCTCGCCAGGAAGCTGACATTCCTCGAGGCTCCCGATCCCGCCAGGAAGCTGACACTCCTCGAGGTTCCCGATCCCGCTAGGAAGCTGACACTTCTCGAGGTTCTCGATCCCGCCAGGAAGTTGACACTCCTCGAGGTTCCCGATCCCGCCAGGAAGCTGACACTCCTCGAGGTTCCCGATCCCGCTAGGAAGCTGACACTCCTCGAGGTTCCCGATCCCGCCAGGAAGCTGACACTCCTCGAGGTTCCCGATCCCGCCAGGAAGATGACACTCCTCGAGGTTCCCGATCCCGCCAGGAAGCTGACACTCCTCAAGCTTCCCGATCCCGCCAGGAAGCTGACACTCCTCGAGGTTCCCGATCCCGCCAGGAAGCTGACACTCCTCAAGGTTTCCGATCCCCCCAGGAAGCTGACACTCCTCGAGGTTTCCGATCCCCCCAGGAAGCTGACACTCCTTGAGGTTCCCGATCTCGCCAGGAAGCTGACACTCCTCGAGGCTCCCGACCCCGCCAGGAAGCTGACACTCCTCGAGGTTCCCAATCCCGGCAGGAAGCTGACACTCCTCAAGCTTCCCGATCCCGCCAGGAAGCTGACACTCCTCAAGGTTCCCGATCCCACTAGGAAACTGACACTCCTTGAGGTTCCCGATCCCGCCAGGAAGCTGACACTCCTCAAGGTTCCCAATCCCGCCAGGAAGCTGACACTCCTCGAGGTTCCGATCCCGTCAGGAAGCTGACACTCCTCGAGGTTCCCGATCCCATCAGGAAGCTGACACTCCTCGAGGTTCCCGATCCCGTCAGGAAGCTGACACTCCTCGAGGTTCCCGATCCCGCCAGGAAGCTGACACTCCTCGAGGTTCCCGATCCCGCCAGGAAGCTGACACTCCTTGAGGTTCCCGATCCGCCAGGAAGCTGACACTCCTCGAGCTTCCCAATCCCGCCAGGAAGCTGACACTCCTCGAGGTTCCCGATCCCGCCAGGAAGCTGACACTCCTTGAGGTTTCAGATCCCACCAGGAAGCTGACACTCCTTGAGGTTTCCGATCGCGCCAGGAAGCTGACACTCCTCGAGGTTCCCGATCCGCCAGGGAGCTAACACTCCTCGAGCTTCCCGATCTCCCCAGGAAGCTGACACTCCTCGAGCTTCCCGATCCCGCCAGGAAGCTGACACTCCTTGAGGTTTCAGATCCTACCAGGAAGCTGACACTCCTTGAGGTTCCCGATCGCGCCAGGAAGCTGACACTCCTCGAGGTTCCCGATCCGCCAGGGAGCTGACACTCCTCGAGCTTCCCGACCCCCCCAGGAAGCTGACACTCCTCGAGCTTCCCGATCCTGCCAGGAAGCTGACACTCCTTGAGGTTCCCGATCCCGCCAGGAAGCTGACACTCCTCGAGGTTCTCGATCCTGCCAGGAAGCTGACACTCCTCGAGGTTCCTGATCCCGCCAGGAAGCTAACATTCCTCAAGGTTCCCGATCCCGCCAGGAAGCTGACACTCCTTGAGGCTCCCAATCCCGCCAGGAAGCTGACACTCCTCAAGCTTCCCGATCCCCCAGGAAGCTGACACTCCTCAAGGTTCCCGATCCGCCAGGGAGCTGACACTCCTCGAGCTTCCCGATCCCCCCAGGAAGCTGACACTCCTCGAGCTTCCCGATCCCGCCAGGAAGCTGACACTCCTTGAGGTTCCCGATCCGCCAGTGAGCTGACACTCCTCGAGCTTCCCGATCCCGCCAGGAAGCTGACACTCCTCAAGGTTCCTGATCCCGCCAGGAAGCTGACATTCCTCAAGGTTCCCGATCCCGCCAGGAAGCTGACACTCCTCGAGTTCCCGATCCAGCCAGGAAGCTGACACTCTCGATCCGATCCAGATCCCCAGAAGCTGACACTCCTTGAGGTTCCCGATCTCGCCAGGAAGCTGACACTCCTCGAGGTTCCCGATCCCGCCAGGAAGCTGACACTCCTCAAGATTCCCAATCCCGCCAGGAAGCTGACACTCCTTGAGGTTCCCGATCCACCAGGAAGCTGACACTCCTCGAGATTCCCGATCCGCCAGGAAGTTGACCCTCCTTGAGGTTCCCGATCCGCCAGAAGCTGACACTCCTCGAGATTCCCAATCCCGCCAGGAAGCTGACCACTCCTTGAGGTTCTCGATCCGCCAGGAAGCTGACACTCCTCAGCGCTAATCACAGGCAGTGAGACATTTCTCGATCTGTGCAGCCACGGATCACTGCCTGAGATTAGCGCTGCGGAGTGTCAGCTTCCTGGTGGGATCAGGAACCTTGAGTTGCGAACATGCCTGAGCTCATTCTTATTTACAACATGTGTATACTTCTTACCTCTTCCTGTTCTGTTGTAGAATGTCCTCAATTTATGATCTTCTCTCTTACATGCCCCTGAAGAAGGGATATACATTTGCTCCTGAAATGCGTCGGGCATAACAGGAAGAGACTGTCACATAAATATACAGCTCTACATGAGCCCCCGTGCACCATGCTGTTTTATGCAACTTCTGGGCATGTATGCACCAATGTTTTTTAATTGTGTATGAATGAACTTTATATTTTTATACTAAATCAATTTCATATTTTGAGTCTGCCTTTAAAGTCCCAGACCCATAGTATCGGGGGTACTTTTCTAATTTCTGTTTCAAATTTAAGGGGTGTTGGCAACAAAATTTGGGTCTTTACACAGTGGTTCAACTTTTCCATACAGAGTGCAGAGTTCAGGAGTGCGCTGTGTGCAAGTTCAGGGTGTGCTATGTACAGAGTGCAGGGTTCAGGGGTGTGCTATGTACAGAGTGCACGGTTCAGGGGTGTGCTATATACAGAGTGCAGGGTTCAGGGGTGTGCTATGTACAGAGTGCAGAGTTCAGGGGTGTGCTATGTACAGAGTGCAGAGTTCAGGGCTGCGCTATGTACAGAGTTCAGGGTTCAGTGTGTGCTATGTACAGTTGCAGGGTTCAGGGGTGTGCTATGTACAGAGTGCAGAGTTCAGGGGTGTGCTATGTACAGAGTGCAGCATTCAGGGGTGTGCTATGTACAGAGTGCAGAGTTCAGGGGTGCGCTATGTGCAGAGTTCAGGGGTGCACTATGTACAGAGTGCAGAGTTCAGGGCTGTGCTATGTACAGAGTGCAGAGTTCAGGGCTGCGCTATGTACAGAGTGCAGGGTTCAGGGGTGTGCTATGTACAGAGTGCAGGGTTCAGGGGTGTGCTATGTACAGAGTGCAGGGTTCAGGGGTGTGCTATGTACAGAGTGCAGGGTTCAGGGTGCGCTATGTACAGAGTGCAGAGTTCAGGGGTGTGCTATGTACAGAGTGCAGCGTTCAGGGGTGTGCTATGTACAGAGTGCAGAGTTCAGGGGTGCGCTATGTACAGAGTGCAGAGTTCAGGGGTGCGCTATGTACAGAGTGCAGAGTTCAGGGCTGTGCTATGTACAGAGTGCAGGGTTCAGGGGTGCGCTATGTACAGAGTGCAGAATTCAGGGGTGCGCTATGTACAGAGTGCAGAATTCAGGGGTGCGCTATGTACAGAGTGCAGTGTTCAGGAGTGCGCTATGTACAGAGTTCAGTGTTCAGGGGTGTGCTATGTACAGAGTGCAGGGTTCAGGGGTGCGCTGTGTACAGAGTGCAGCGTTCGGGGTGTGCTATGTACAGAGAGCAGGGTTCAGGGGTGCGCTATGTACAGAGTGCAGGGCTCAGGAGGACGCTATGTACAGAGTGCAGGGCTCAGGAGGACGCTATGTACAGAGTGCAGGGTTCAGGGCTGTGCTATGTACAGAGTGCAGGGTTCAGGGATGCGCTATGTACAGAGTGCAAGGTTCAGGGCTGTGCTATGTACAGAGTGCAGAGTTCAGGAGTGTGCTATGTACAGAGTGCAGGGTTCAGGGGTGCGCTATGTACAGAGTGCAAAGTTCAGGGGTGCGCTGTGTACAGAGTGCAGAGTTCGGATTGTGCTATGTACAGAGTGCAGGGTTCAGGGGTGCGCTATGTACAGAGTGCAGAGTTCAGGGATGCGCTATGTACAGAGTGCAGGGTTCAGGACTGTGCTATGTACAGAGTGCAGGGTTCAGGACTGTGCTTTGTACAGAGTGCAGGGTTCAGGGGTGTGCTATGTACAGAGTCCAGAATTCAGGGGTGCACTATGTACAGAGTGCAGGGTTCAGGGGTGTGCTATGTACAGAGTGCAGAGTTCAGGGGTGTGCTATGTACAGAGTGCAGGGTTCAGGGGTGTTCTATGTACAGAGTGCTTGGTTCAGGGGTGTGCTATGTGCAGAGTGCATAGTTCAGGGGTGTGCTGTGTACAGAGTGCAGGTTTCAGGGGTGTGCTATGTACAGAGTGCAGGGTTCAGGGGTGTGCTGTGTACAGAGTTCAGGGTTCTGGGGTGTGCTATGTGCAGAGTTCAGGGGTGAGCTATGTACAGAGTGCAGAGTTCAGGGGTGCGCTATGTACAGAGTGCACGGTTCAGGGGTGTGCTATGTACAGAGTGCAGAGTCCAGGGGTGTGCTATGTACAGAGTGCAAAGTTCAGGGGTGCGCTGTGTACAGAGTGCAGAGTTCAGGTTCTGCTATGTACAGAGTGCAGGGTTCAGGGGTGCGCTATGTACAGAGTGCAGTGTTCAGGGCTGCACTATGTACAGAGTGCAGAGTTCAGGGATGCGCTATGTACAGAGTGCAGAGTTCAGGGGTGCGCTATGTACAGAGTGCAGGGTTCAGGACTGTGCTATGTACAGAGTGCAGGGTTCAGGGGTGCGCTATGTACAGAGTGCAGAGTTCAGTGGTGCGCTATGTACAGAGTGCAGGGTTCAGGGTGCGCTATGTACAGAGTGCAGTGTTCAGGGTTGCGCTATGTACAGAGTGCAGAGTTCAGGGATGCGCTATGTACAGAGTGCAGGGTTCAGGACTGTGCTATGTACAGAGTGCAGGGTTCAGGACTGTGCTATGTACAGAGTGCAGGGTTCAGGGGTGTGCTATGTACAGAGTCCAGAATTCAGGGGTGCACTATGTACAGAGTGCAGGGTTCAGGGGTGTGCTATGTACAGAGTGCAGAGTTCAGGGGTGTGCTATGTACAGAGTGCAGGGTTCAGGGGTGTGCTGTGTACAGAGTTCGGGGTTCCGGGGTGCGCTATGTGCAGAGTTCAGGGGTGAGCTTTGTACAGAGTGCAGAGTTCAGGGGTGCGCTATGTACAGAGTGCAGGGTTCAGGGGTGTGCTATGTACAGAGTGTAGGGTTCAGGGATGCGCTGTGTACAGAGTGCAAAGTTCAGGGGTGCGCTATGAACAGAGTGCAGGGTTCAGGGGTGTGCTATGTACAGAGTGCATAGTTCAGGGGTGTGTTGTGTACAGAGTGCAGGGTTCAGGGGTGTGCTATGTGCAGAGTACAGGGTTCAGGGATTTGCTGTACAGAGAGTGCAGGGTTCAGGGGTGCGCTATGTACAGAGTGCAGGGCTCTGGAGGTGTGCTATGTACAGAGTTCAGGGGTGAGCTATGTACAGAGTGCAGAGTTAATATAGGTCACTGACCTGACCTATATGTCTTCTTTCTGTCACACACCTGTCACTCACTTGTCCTAAACCTCTGATCACTATTACACACCCGTCACTCACCTGTTATATACCTTTGATTACTATTACACACCTGTCACTCACCTGTCCTATACCTTTGATCACTATTACACACCCGTCACTCACCTGTCCTATACCTCTGATCACTATCACACACCTGTCACTCACCTGTCCTATACCTCTGATCACTATCACACACCTGTCACTCACCTGTCCTATACCTCTGATCACTATTACACACCCGTCACTCACCTGTCCTATACCTCTGATCACTATCACACACCTGTCACTCACCTGTCCTATACCTTTGATCACTATCACACACCCGTCACTCACCTGTCCTATACCTCTGATCACTATTACACACCTGTCACTCACCTGTCCTATACCTTTGATCACTATCACACACCTGTCACTCACCTGTCCTATACCTCTGATCACTATCACACACCTGTCACTCACCTGTCCTATACCTCTGATCACTATCACACACCTGTCACTAACCTGTCCTATACCTCTGATTACTATTACACACCTTTCACTCACCTGCCCTATACCTCTGATCACTATCACACACCTGTCCTATACCTCTGATCACTATCACACACCTGTCCTATACCTTTGATCACTATCACACACCTTTCACTCACCTGTCCTATACCTCTGATCACTATCACACACCTGTCACTCACCTGTCCTATACCTCTGATCACTATTATACACCTGTCACTCACCTGTCCTATACCTCTGATCACTTTTACACACCTGTCACTCACCTGTCCTATACCTCTGATTACTATCACACACCTGTCACTCACCTGTCCTATACCTCTGATCACTATCACACACCTGTCACTCACCTGCCCTATACCTCTGATCACTATCACACGCCTGTCACTCACCTGCCCTATACCTCTGATCACTATCACACGCCTGTCACTCACCTGTCCTATACCTCTGATCATTATTACACACCTGTCAGTTTTCATATCCTCTATATTAATCTTTGAATGACATTAATAAACCATAGAGACATGAGCCTTCATTCACCTGTATTATTTTTCCACACCTGTCACCCCTCTCTGCTATGAACAGTACACTGAGTGACATGTGGAGGTCTATGACTAAGCACAGATAATCATGAACACCTGTCACTCACCTGTGAAGTCTGGTGCTCACCTACCACCACCTGGAATGACTTCCTCTTCTAGTTTTGTTACCTCCTCATTCAGACATGAAGTGACCCATTCCTGCTCTCCTCTGCCCACTTACCTGCCAGGTTGGTGTAGGTATCAGAAGTTTTCTCTTGGGTCCTCTGTACTTCTTGCTGTCTGTTCCCTTCCTCGGAGTCTGGGGACCCATCAATAGGTTCCTGAGAGTAGAGAGCGTCAGATGAGTCTCTGAAGCTGGGAAGAGCGGTGCTGATGGTCACCATGGATGGAAGACCTTGTCCCAAGCTGGCACAGAAACTGTTATTCAAGCGTCCAGTGAAAGGGGTGACAGGTCCCAGCGGGGGAAGTGGAGACGGAGGCATCACAAGGGGTCTGTAGGGCATGTACATGGGGTACCCAGTGTAAAGAACATGTCCTGGGCCGAGCAGGTGGGCTTCCAATCAGGGAGTCTATGGAGAAAGTACTGGCCACCCCACTGGGTCGCTGCATCGTCCTTATTGTCCCTCCGCTGGGTGGTATTCAGGAGATGTGAGACTATGGAAGGAACTGTCAGTATGAGAAGAGCCGAGTGTCACAGGAGGAGGAGGGGGGCAGCGGAGGAGGGGGGGCTCCCATCATCTATCTTCACTCCTTACGCATCACTTCTTCAGTCATCCTGAGAAGATCTCTGGCTGCCCAGACACCAGGGACAATGCCAGGCTGGAGAGGGACACCCAATGCCAAGACCAAACTTCTTCCCAAAGAACTTTCTCTATCCGGGTCCAAATCACCAAACAAGAGGGGCACCAAGAAACACCTTCCCGGAACAAGAGCCAGAAAATGAGAGACAGAGAGGAAAAAGGAGAGAGAAAGAGAGAGGCAGAAAATGAGAGAGACTTTCCAAGAGCAAGAGCCAAAAAAAGAGAGAGAGGAAGAAGGAGAGAGAGAAGATGAAGAATGAGGGAGGGGGAGCAGAATAAGAGGAAGAAAGAATTTATGAGAACAAGAGGCAGAAATAGAGAGAGAGAATGAATGAGATAGAAGAAATAGAGAGAGATAGGAAGGAAAAAGGAGAGAGAATGAAAGAGAGACACCAAAATACTTTCTGAGAGCAGCAAGAGCCAGAAAAAGAGAAAGGAGAGAGGAAGAAGGAGGCAGAAAAAGAGAGAGAGGAAGAAGGAGAAGAAGATGGAGAATGAGGAAGAGGGGGAGCAGAACGCAAGAAAGAGAGACACAAAGAAAAACTTTCCGAGAACAAGAGCCACAAATAGAGAGACAGAGAGGAAAAAGAAGAAAGAAAAAATAGAGTAGAAAGAAGGAAAAAAAGAGGTAGGAATAGAAGAAAAGAAGAAGAATTGGAAAGAATAAAAGAGAAATGAAGAAAGACTTTCCGAGAGCAAAAGCCAGAAAAATAGAGAGAGAGATTGAGAGAGGAAGAAGGAGAGAGGAAGAAGGAGAGAGGAAGAAGGAGAGAGAGAAGGAGAAAGAGGAAGCAGAGAGAGAAGATGAAGAACGAGAGACAAGGAGATAGAGAGAGAGGGGGAGAAGAAGGAGAGAGGGAGACACGAAGAAAGACTTTCTGAGAACAGGAACCAGACAAATAGAGGAGGAGCGAGAAAAAAGAAGAAAGAAAGAGAATAGAGAAGAAGTTGGGAGAAATAGAGGGAGAACGAGAGAGAGGAAAAGAGAAAGAAAAGACAGAAGGAGAGAGGTAGGAAGAAAGAGAGAGTTTGGTTAAAGAGGGATAGAGAGAGAGAAATAGAGAAGGAAGAAATAGAAGGCATTAAAAGATGAGGAAAGGGAGATGGTGATAGAAGAAGAAAATAGAGTTCATGGACCAGAAGGGTTAGATGCCATAGACCAGGAGCAGTGCCAAAGACCAGGCAGCCCTATGAACCATGCCATAGACCAGGAGCAGTGCCAAAGACCAAGCAGCCCTATGAACCATGCCATAGACCAGGAGCAGTGCCAAAGACCAGGCAGCCCTATGAACCATGCCATAGACCAGGAGCAGTGCCAAAGACCAGGCAGCCCTATGAACCATGCCATAGACCAGGAGCAGTGCCAAAGACCAGGCAGCCCTATGAACCATGCCATAGACCAGGAGCAGTGCCAAAGACCAGGCAGCCCTATGAACCATGCCATAGACCAGGAGCAGTGCCAAAGACCAGGCAGCCCTATGAACCATGCCATAGACCAGGAGCAGTGCCAAAGACCAGGCAGCCCTATGAACCATGCCATAGACCAGGAGCAGTGCCAAAGACCAGGCAGCCCTATGAACCATGCCATAGACCAGGAGCAGTGCCAAAGACCAGGCAGCCATAGGGCTAATGCAATACACAAGAAAGTCTGCCAACAACCATGTTTTAGATCAGGACAGGCCCAGTAACAATGCCATAGGCCAGGACTGTCCAAGGAACAGTGCAAAGAACAGTGCCAAAGATCACACAGCCCCATGAACCATGCTATAGACCAGAAACAATGCCAAGAACAATGTTTTAGACCGGGACCACCAAGAACAGAAGGGTTAGGTGCCATAGACCAGGCAGCCCCAATAACAGGGCCATATAGGGAGAAAGTGCCAGGAACCCTCTCGAGACTATAGGAGTGGGGGGGACCCAGGTCCCAGACAGGACAGGACCCCAGTACAGTGGCGGGCCAGGTGGGGGTCAGTGGGATATCGGGAAGTATTGGGGTTGTTATCTGGGGAATCATCTGGAATGTGAATCTTGTCTTTCCTTCCCTCCGGTGTATTGCGTTCCCCATTCCGGGGTTAATGGCTCTATTCTAACCTGGCTCTGGTTGTGGATTGCCGTGATCGGCAGAGCCAGGGGTTAATAATGAGAGCCCCCCCCCCCAATATGCTGATTTGTGTCTTCCTGCCTCTGATTAGACCTATTCAGCTGCCTGTCTGATTACTGGAGAGGGGCTCGGCTGATTAGCGCTCAGGGTCAGAGATGCTAATTACTGCGGTAATTACTGACACGTCTTCCTGGCCTCGCAGGACCCGCGTTCGCCTGGCCAGAAGATGAGAGGTCAACTGTAGGAAAAGCTTTTCTACAAGGAAGTGTGGGTGATTGGGGGCACAGGCCAGGCCGGGGGAGGGGACAACAAACTTACTATGAAAAGTTCTGACATATTCCGTTCTCACCCACTCTCCTAATATGAGCTCATAGACCCCCCCCCCAGTCAGTGTGATGCCCCCCATACCTCTTCAGGTGTTTATATACTCCGCATCAATGACCCCCATTATATACGCCCCCCGAAAACATTCCCATCTACATCGGGTTGTCCCCTCCGCAATTCTCAGATCAAAACAGGTGAATGGAGGAGTGAGAATGAAGATTGCAATCTTCCTCAAAGGAGACCTCAGAAAATCATTGCTACCTCCAAAATCTGACCACTCGTACCATAGAAACCCCTTCCAATACTGGAGGTGGGATCGTCTTCCCTCCATATCTGCCCGTTCCTCATCTGCCAAACATTCACATTGCTCTCAATAATCAGTTATCTTTTCCAAACTAAAGAAGTCCAATATCATGAATAAGTCTCCAGATGTCTTCAAAACTGCTTCTTACTCTATGGCCACCATGACTGGGACCCCAGAAGAGATTCGTCCTAGGGGGAGAGACATCGTTTCTGGGCTCTACTTCATGTCTTATTAACATTTCATCTGCAATCTTTTTTTTATTCTTTATTTCTGTAATTTATGCACTCAAAGAGAAAACAAAAAATACAAAGTATATACAGTATATAGATGAGAAGTATATGACCCCCTCCCCATTCAGAAGTCTGCGCCCCCTTAGTTCTTTATCTTGTGTATTGCCCCCTTTATCACCAATGACAGCTGTGAGTCCTCTGTAATAGTTGTCTATGAGGAGTTCTTGGTGATGGTAGAGCTGCCCATTGGTCACACATTGCCTCCAGGTCATGCCAAGTCTTTGCTGGTCTTCTATTAGACCTCCCCAGATTGGCTCGATGATATGAAGGTCAGGAGATGGCCACTCCAGAAACGTCACCTTTTTCTGCTGTAACCACTGGAGGGTCAGCTTGGCCTTGTGCTTCAGGTCATTGTCCTGCTGGAGGGTCAGCTTGGCCTTGTGCTTCGGTCATTGTCCTGCTGGAGGGTCAGCTTGGCCTTGTGCTTCGGTCATTGTCCTGCTTGAGGGTCAGCTTGGCCTTGTGCTTTGGGTCATTGTCCTGCTGGAAAGTCAGCTTGGCCTTGTGCTTCGGGTCATTGTCCTGCTGGAGGGTCAGCTTGGCCTTGTGCTTCAGGTCATTGTCCTGCTGGAGGGTCAGCTTGGCCTTGTGCTTCGGTCATTGTCCTGCTTGAGGGTCAGCTTGGCCTTGTGCTTTGGGTCATTGTCCTGCTGGAAAGTCAGCTTGGCCTTGTGCTTCGGGTCATTGTCCTGCTGGAGGGTCAGCTTGGCCTTGTGCTTTGGGTCATTGTCCTGCTGGAGGGTCGGCTTGGCCTTGTGCTTTGGGTCATTGTCCTGCTGGAGGGTCGGCTTGGCCTTGTGCTTTGGGTCATTGTCCTGCTGGATTGTCGGCTTGGCCTTGTGCTTCAGGTCATTGTCCTGCTGGAGGGTCAGCTTGGTCTTGTGCTTCGGTCATTGTCCTGCTTGAGGGTCAGCTTGGCCTTGTGCTTTGGGTCATTGTCCTGCTGGAAAGCCAGCTTGGCCTTGTGCTTTGGGTCATTGTCCTGCTGGAGGGTCGGCTTGGCCTTGTGCTTTGGGTCATTGTCCTGCTGGAGGGTCGGCTTGGCCTTGTGCTTTGGGTCATTGTCCTGCTGGATTGTCGGCTTGGCCTTGTGCTTCGGGTCATTGTCCTGCTGGAGGGTCGGCTTGGCCCCCCCCCCAAAAAAAAAAAATCATCAATGAGCCACCACCATGCATCACAGTGGGGATAGGATTCTTCCTCTCCAAACATAGCGATATGATTGTGACCATAAAGCTCTATTTTAGTCTCGTCACTCCAGATTACAGAGTGCCAGAAGCTGGGAGGTGTGTCAAGGTGTTGTCGGCCATATTGTAACCAGGCTTTTTTGTGGCCCAGTAAAGGCTTATTTCTGGCAACTCCACCATGCAGCTCATCTTTGTCCAAGTATTTTTGTATTGTGCTCCTTGAAACAACCACATCACCTTGCAGGAGGATAGGGGGGCCCTGCAGGAGGATTGGGGGGCCCTGAAGGTGAATGACCGGGCAATGCAGGAGGATGGGGTGGCTTCTGCAGGAGCATGGGGGCTCTGAAAAAGTATGGGGGGCTCTGCAGGAGGATGGTGTTTTTTTCAGAAAGTTGGGGGGCTCTGGCAGGAGGATGGGGGTTTTTTCAGGAGGATGGAGGGCTCTGCAGGAGCATGGGAGCTCTGCAGGAGCATGGGGGGCTTGGCGGGAGGCCCTGCAGGAGCATGGGGGTGATCTGCAGGAGGTTGGGGGGTTTTGCAGGAGGATGGTGGGGGCTCTGCAGGAGAATAAAGGGGCTCTGCAGGAGGATGGGAGGCCCTGCAGAAGCATCGGGGATCTGCAGGAAGTTGGGGAGTTTTGCAGGAGGATGGGGAAACTCTGCAGGAGCAGGGGGGGCTCTGCAGGAGGATGGGGGGCCCTGCAGTAGAATGGGGGGTTCTGCAGAAGCATGGGTGCCCTATAGGAGGATGGGGGCTCTGCAGGAGCATGGGGGCTCTGCAGGAGGATGGGGGCCCTGCAGGAGGATGGGGGTTTTGCAGGAGGATGAGGGGCTCTGCAGAAGCATGGGGGGCTCTGCGGGAGGATGGGGGGCTCTGCAGGAGGATAGGGGCTCTGTAGGAGCATAGGGGGCTCTGCAGGAGCATGGGGGCTCTGCAGGAGGATAGGGGGCCCTGCAGGATGATGGGGGCTCTGCAGGAGGATGGGGGGGGCTCTGCCGGAGGATAGGCACTCTGCAGGAGGACGGGGGCTCTGCAGGAGAATGAGGGCCCTACAGGATGATGGGGGGCTCTGCAGGAGAATGGGGGGGCTCTGCCGGAGGATAGGAGCTCTGCAGGAGGATGGGGGGCTGGGCAGGAGGATGGGGGCTCTGCTGGAGGATATTGGCTCTGCAGGAGCATGGGGGGCTCGGCAGGAGAATGAGGGCCCTACAGGATGATGGGGGGCTCTGCAGGAGGATGGGGGGGCTCTGCCGGAGGATAGGAGCTCTGCAGGAGGACGGGGGGCTCTGCAGGAGAATAGGGGGCTCTGCAGGAGGATGGGGGGCTCTGCAGGAGGATGGGGGGCTCTGCATGACGATATGGGGGGGCAGGGCAGTCATTCTATCAGCAGCAGAGAAGGATAACAATGGAAGAAAGGGAAGATGGGGATTGGGGTACATAAGGAGTACATATTGAGCCCACCATTGCTGACCTGAGGATGCTCATTGCCTGGCTGTCATGCTGATCCTTCGCATCCAGTGAGTTGGGAAGTAAGGAGTCACATCAGGAGTTCTGGGCCAGTGAAGTCAGAGGATCAGGATGGCAGACAGGTCCTGTGCAGAGTATTCTCAGTGAGAGGGATTCTGGGATTTTTTTTACATCTTTACACTCCCAATCATCTGAATTTTGGTGTTAAATTTACCTACAACTAGGGGGCGCTCTCAGATATCGCCCTCAGGGTTGCATTGCTCTCAGCAGGTCGGCTGACTCATAGACTTGCATTGTGAGAAGGAGCAGTAAAGCGCAGTCACTGTGCGGTGCTGCAAAGCAGGAAGCAGAGGATGACCATATCATGAGGGGACAAGGCTGCCCCCGGGGCGGGTATTATACACGGGTACAAGGACATCCTAATAAGATTACTGACATCAGAACGATCCCCTTCATATGTACTGCACCCCCCATTCCTGCTATTAGGGGGAGGAAGAGGAAAGGGAAGTGTCGCCATCTTGTGAGGTGATACAGAAAGCGGCAAATTTCCATTCCTATAGAAGACATAAATGTGTCACTTCTGTGTCATCGGGGTACCGGGGGGTACCGGGGTAACAATAGCCAATGCAGTCCGTGTGGCTGTTAAGGGACCTGGAGTTGGAAGGAGGCCATGTGACCCTGACCCCCCATGTTACTGACCCCGTCCCCCCTCATGTTACTTACCCTGCCCCCCCATGTTACTGACCCCGTCCCCCCTCATGTTACTGACCCTGCCCCCCCATGTTACTGACCCTGTCTCCCCCCATGTTACTGACCCTGCCCCCCATGTTATTGACCCCGTCCCCCCTCATGTTACTGACCCTGCCCCACCATGTTATTGACCCCGTCCCCCCTCATGTTACTGACCCAGCCCCCCCATGTTATTGACCCCGTCCCCCCTCATGTTACTGACCCTGCCCCCCCCATGTTACTGACCCCCTCCCCCCTCATGTTACTGACCCTGCCCCCCATGTTACTGACCCTGTCTCCCCTCATGTTACTGACCCTGACCCCCCATGTTACTGACCCCGTCCCCCCTCATGTTACTGACCCTGCCCCCCATGTTATTGACCCCGTCCCCCCTCATGTTACTGACCCTGCCCCCCCATGTTATTGACCCCGTCCCCCCTCATGTTACTGACCCTGCCCCCCCATGTTATTGACCCCATCCCCCCTCATGTTACTGACCCTGCCCCCCCATGTTACTGACCCCGTCCCCCCTCATGTTACTGACCCTGCCCCCCCATGTTACTGACCCTGTCTCCCCTCATGTTACTGACCCTGACCCCCCATGTTACTGACCCCGTCCCCCCTCATGTTACTGACCCTGCCCCCCCATGTTATTGACCCCATCCCCCCTCATGTTACTGACCCTCCCCCCCATGTTACTGACCCTGTCCCCCCTCATGTTACTGACCTGTCCCCCCCATGTTATTGACCCGGTCCCCCCTCATGTTACTGACCCTGCCCCCCCCATGTTATTGACCCCATCCCCCCTCATGTTACTGACCCCGTCCCCCCTCATGTTACTGACCCTGCCCCCCCATGTTATTGACCCTGTCCCCCCTCATGTTACTGACCCGTCCCCCCCATGTTATTGACCCCGTCCCCCCTCATGTTACTGACCCTGCCCCCCCATGTTATTGACCCCATCCCCCCCTCATGTTACTGACCCCATCCCCCCTCATGTTACTGACCTCGTCCCCCCTCATGTTACTGACCCCATCCCCCTCATGTTACTGACCCCATCCCCCCTCATGTTACTGACCCCGTCCCCCCATGTTACTGACCCCATTTCCCCTCATGTTACTGACCCTGTCCCCCCCTTGTTACTGACCCCATCCCCCCATGTTACTGACCCCATCCCCCCCTGTGCTACTGATCCTGTCCCCTCATGTTACTGACCCTGCCCCCCCTCATGTTACTGACCCTGTCCCCCCTCATGTTACTGACCCTGTCCCCCCGTGTTACTGACCCATCCCCCCATGTTACTGACCCTTTCCCCCCTCATGTTACTGACCCTGTCCCCCCATGTTACTGACCCTGTCCCCCGTGTTACTGACCCCGTCCCCCCATATTACTGACCCTGTCCCCCCTCATGTTACTGACCCCATCTCCCCCATGTTGCTGACCCTGTCCCCCCTCATGTTACTGACCCTGTCCCCCCATGTTACTGACCCTGTCCCCCTGTGTTATTGACCCTGTCCCCCCTCATGTTACTGACCCTGCCCCCCCTCATGTTACTGACCCTGTCCCCCCTCATGTTACTGACCCTGTCGCCCCATGTTAATGACCCCGCCCCCCCTGTGCTACTGATCCTGCCCCCCCCATGTTACTGACCCTGGCCCCCCATGTTACTGACCCTGCCCCCCCATGTTACTGACCCTGCCCCCCATGTTACTGACCCTGCCCCCCATGTTACTGACCCTGTGCCCCTGAGTTACTGCCCCTGCCCCCATGTTATTTACCCTGTGCCCCCTCTGGTAATGACCCTGTCCCCCTCTGTTACTTTCCCTGTCCCCTCTCTGTTACTGACCCTGTCCCCCCCATGTTATTTACCCTGCCCCCCCATGTTACTGACCCTGTCCCCCCTCTGTTACTTTCCCTGTCCCCCCTCTGTTACTTTCCCTGCCCCCCCCTCTGTTACTTTCCCTGCCCCCCCTCTTTTACTGACCCTGTCCCCCTTCTGTTACTTTCCCTGTCCTCCCTGTTACTGACCATGTACCCCCTCTGTTACTGACCCTGCCGCCCATGGTACTGACCCTGTGCCCCCATGTTACTGACCCTGTGCCCCTGGTGTTACTGACTCTGTCCCCACTCTGTAAATCAGGAACAGTCCCTCCAAATCCGGAACAGTCCCTTCAAATCAGGGACAGTCTCTTCAAATCAGTAAGTCCCTCCAAATCCGGAACAGTCCCTCCAAATCCGGGACAGTTGGATCAGCTCACATCTGAGGGGCACCACAGACAATTTTTAGGGGATCCCAAACCTGTTCTTTGTATCTCTGATCTGTACAATCAACCTGACAGACATTCATTATCAAGAATGGCGAAGCCACTTTACTCAAAATTTCATTGTTTTTAATATTTCATCTTCTCATACATAGACAGGAGAATTGTCCTACAAAGTGCCAAAGACTGAAATCATCAGCCAAGCCTCCATATAATATGGCTGCCAGTGCCAGGACAAGGCGACGAGGCCACAGTGTGCTGCCCATAGGCTGTGGACTAGGTGGCAGGTTCTGCCCTTTTTGCTCACAAAGCAGCCACCCCTTCTGCCCACCCCTTGGCCCAGCCATGATGGCCACCCATGTGTTAGTGTAAGCATGGAGAGTTAGGCTATGAAAGGACACACCCACCATGATGACCACCCATAGGACACACCCATCATGATGACCCCCTCACCCACAGGACACACCGACCATGATGACCACCCACAGGATACACCCACTATGATGACCCCAACAGGACACACCCACCGTAATGACTTCCATAGGACACACCCACCATGATGACCTACCATAGGACACACCCACCATGAGGGCCACCCTCAGGACACACCCACAATGATGGCCACCCATAGGACATACCCACCATGATGGCCACCCTTGTGTTAGTGTAACTATAGAGAGTTAGGTTATGATAGGACACACTCACCATGATGACCACCCATAGAACACATCCACCATGGTGGCTGTCACGGACTTTGGGCTGCAGGAGAATTATTGCCTGGAGAACTCTGTGTGTTAATGTGTTTTTAAGTTATACAGACAGGGATGGTCACTAATTGCTTATGGCTTCTTATGCATAAGTTAGTCCTATGGGGGAACCGGACTGTCTAAGGTGGTCATTGTTATGATAATAGGATTAGCTCTACTGTCTAAGGCAGGGATCTTCAAACTACGGCCCTCCAGCTGTTGTGAAACTACACGTCCCATGAGGCATTGTAAAACTCTGACATTCATAGACATGACTAGGCATGATGGGAATTGTAGTTCCTGAACAACTGGAGGGCCATAGTTTGAAGACCCCTGCTCTAAGGTGACCTTTGTCTCAGATAATGGGAGTCACCCTTATCTGATGGTTTGCTGTATAAATTCAGTGTGTTTCTAAAAATAAAGCAGTTCATTTTCTGGTGTACTCCAAGACTGGTGTTGTCTGGTTCTTGGGGTACTATAGCCAGATCCATTGGTCTTGTGTTCCAGGACTTGAGAAGCAGCTTTTGGCGGAAATACCCAACAGGGTGTCTAGACTCTGTCACAGTAGCCACCCACATGTAAGCATGGAGAGTTCGCTTATGATAGGACACAACCACCATGATGACCACCCACAGGACACACCCACCATGAGGACCACCCATGCGTTAGTGTAAGCATGGAGAGTTAGATTATGATAGAACACACCCACCATTATGTTTGCCCATAGGACACACCCACTATGATGGCCAACCATATGTTAATGTAAGCATGGAAAGTTAGGTTATGATAGGACACACCCACCATGATGGCCACCAATAGGACACACCCACCATGAGAGTTAGGTCATGGTAGGACACACCCACCATTATGACCGCCTATAGGACACACCCACTATGATAGCCACCCATGTGTTAATGTAAGCATGGAGAGTTAGGTTATGATAGGACACACCCACCATGATGACCTTTTAATAGAACACCCATCATGAAGGCCACCTATGTGTTAATGGTTGCATGGAGAGTTAGGTTAGGATAGGACACACCTACCATAATGGCAACCCATAGATCACACCCACTATGAGAGTTAGGTCATGGTAGGACACACACAGTCCCTCATGAAGTTCAGACAGGTGACACGAGACTTGTCCATGGTGTACAAGGACCATCTGACGCAGCAGACCGCTGATGGTGCTCCTTTGTAGGTTCTCTGTAAGGTGACACCGGCATAGTGAAGGTGTCAGATAATTCAGTACAGGATGTCCTCGAAGCGAAGCTGTAGGAACTGCAGGAGCGGAGGAGGTAAAGGCAGTTTGGGCAGAACCTGAGGCATCCGGCCCTCCAGGTGTGAGCGCAGAGCACAGCGACAGAGATGCTGAAGAGAACGCGGACTGTGGGACAGCGAGAAGACCGACTGGAAGAACTGGAGATGTTTCTGTGAAGAACAAGACATAAAATTAGACAAGAAATCATAGAGAACCTTAGAGGCCGCATATATAACACCAAACTCCTATCTGCCATGCAATGTGGTCAGTTCTATCTACCAATGGCTCATGGGTGGTAACGGACAAACACCTAAAATATCTGTAAATCTACAAACAATAAGAATGAAAGGTTTGCACTGATTACCGAGAACAAAGAGAAAGCACACATGAAATCTCTTCCTTGGCTCGATGTACACAAAGGAACATGGCCAGGCTGATGATATGAGGATGAAATGGACACAACCTCAAATACACCGTCATAGCTGAGCACTAGGGATGAGCCGAACACCCCCCGGTTCGGTTCGCACCAGAACCCGCGAACGGACCGCAAGTTCGCACGAACGTTAGAACCCCATTGACGTCTATGGGACTCGAACGTTCGAAATCAAAAGTGCTCATTTTAAAGGCTAATTTGCATGGTATTGTCCTAAAAAGGGTTTGGGGACCCGGGTCCTACCCCAGGGGACATGTATCAATGCAAAAAAAACTTTTAAAAACGGCCGTTTTTTCGGGAGCAGTGATTTTAATGATGCTTAAAGTAAAAAAAAAAAAAGTGAAATATTCCTTTAAATATCGTACCTGGGGGGTGTCTATAGTATGCCTGTAAAGTGACGCGTGTTTCCCATGTTTAGAACAGTCCCTGCACCAAATGTCATTTTTAAAGGAAAAAATCTCATTTAAAACTGCTTGCGGGTTTAATGTCATGTCGGGTCCTGGCAATATGGATGAAAATCAGTGAGACAAACGGCATGGGTACCCCCCAGTCCATTACCAGGCCCTTTGGGTCTTGTATGGATATTAAGGGGAACCCCGCACCCAAATTAAAATAAGGAAAGGTCCCTATATACTCTGAACAGCAGTATACAGGCGGTGCAAACAAGACAGGGACTGTAGGTTTGTTGTTAAGTAGAATCTGTTTGTAATTTTGAACATTTTTAACGTGTTTAGCTCCAGCCAAAAAATCTTTTCTAAGCTTTTTGGAAAACATAGGGAAGGGTTATCACCCCTGTGACATTTGTTTTGCGTCTTTCCTCCTCTTCAGAAGATTTCACCTCACTTTTTTGTCCCAATGAAAAATGTTTTTTGAAAATTTGGGTTTTTTTGTGGAACAAGGATTGGAAAGCATCAGTGGAAAGGAGAAATTGTTTTCCCATATTAACTCTTACATGAGAGAATTTCCCTTCCTATGGGTAGATGTCATCTCACTTCCTGTTGTCTCCTTCCGTTTGCAAGTAGGAGTCGTTTGTAAGTTAGATGTTTGAAAGTAGGGTCCTGCCCTATATACTCAGCAGAAATTTGGGCCTTAGGTGTTGCTGTGGCCAAAACACTGTAAGCCCTCACAGGGCCCTGCTGTGAAATATTAGATCAAGAATTGTAATTACATGCCCCTGTTGAACAGGAGCTGAAAAATTAGGCCTTAGGCACTGGTGCTGGTGCCACAACACTGCAACCCCTCACAGACACTCTAGTTGGAACGCAGGAACGAGCCCTGCTGCAAAGTATTGCATCAAAAATTGTAATTACACGCCCCTGTTAGACAGGGGCAGAAAAATTGGGCCTTAGGCACTGGTGCTGGTGCCACAACACTGCAACCCCTCACAGACACTCTAGTTGGAACGCAGGAACGAGCACTGCTGCAAAGTATTGCATCAAAAATTGTAATTACACGCCCCTGTTAGACAGGGGCAGAAAAATTGGGCCTTAGGCACTGGTGCTGGTGCCACAACACTGCAACCCCTCACAGACACTCTAGTTGGAACGCAGGAACGAGCACTGCTGCAAAGTATTGCATCAAAAATTGTAATTACACGCCCCTGTTAGACAGGGGCAGAAAAATTGGGCCTTAGGCACTGGTGCTGGTGCCACAACACTGCAACCCCTCACAGACACTCTAGTTGGAATGCAGGAACGAGCCGTGCTGCAAAGTATTACATCAAAAATTGTAATTACACGCCCCTGTTATACAGGGGCTGAAAAATTGTGCCTTAGGCACTGGTGGTGGCGCCCAGAACCAAAAATGTTCTTACAAGCTATCAGCGTGATGATTGAGGAGGAAGAGGATAATTACTCAGGGATAATCACTCAGCATCAGCATAGGCAGTCTTTGAAGGGATCTGAAAAAAATTATTCAGTTACATCAGCATCAGGTGCTTGGTAGCTGGTGGTGATCCAAGACTGATTCATTTTTATGAAGGTCAGCCGATCGACCGAGTCAGTGGACAGACGCACCCTGTGATCGGTTACCACGCCTCCAGCAGCACTGAATGTACGTTCCGAAAGAACGCTGGATGCAGGACAGGCCAGTAGCTCAATTGCATACTGTGCAAGCTCTGGCCAGTGATCCATCCTCAAGACCCAGTAACCCAGAGGATTTTCGGTGGGAAAGGTGTCCAAGTCTGATCTTGCCCCTAGGTATTCCTGCACCATGTAAAACAGACGCTGGCGATGGTTGCTGGAACCGATCATACCTTGGGGCTGCGGACCAAAAAATTGTCTGAACGCATCGGTCAGACGGCCACCTTCTCCACCGCTCCTTCTTTGACTGACCGAAGCCTCAGCAACACGTTGTCCAGAAACAGGAGTTTGTAACCTCCCAGTCTCTGGGAACGCGTTGCACAGACCTTTCTGCAAGGCCTCCCGAAGATGTTTCATCCTCTGCTCCCTCTGCGATGGCAAGATAAGGTCCGCAACCTTACCCTTGTAACGTGGATCAAGGAGGGTTGCCAGCCAGTATTGGTCCTTCTCCTTGATACCACGAATACGAGGATCCTTACGCAGGCTTTGCAGGATCAGGGAGGCCATGCAGCGTAGGTTTGCTGAGGCATTCGGTCCGGAGTCCTCTGGGTCACTAAGGACAACAACGTCCGCAGCCACCTCCTCCCAGCCACGTACAAGTCCATGTGTTCCTTGGGACTGATCCCTTAAAGACTGCTGATGCTGAGTGCCAGGCTCCACCTCCATACTGACACAATCTTCCTCCTCCTCCTCCTCCTCGTCCTCTTCCTGTGTGATCGGCGGGCACGCAGGAACACTGTCTGGATAAAGGGGGCCTTGAGAGCTAAGGAAGTCCTCCTCTTCCTGCCTCTGTTCTGCCTCAAGTGCCCTGTCCATTATTCCACGCAGCGTGTGCTCCAACAGGTGGACAAGGGGGACAGTGTCACTGATGCATGCACTGTCAGTGCTCACCATCCTCGTGGCCTCCTCGAATGGTGACAGGACAGTGCATGCATCCCTGATCATGGCCCACTGGCGTGGGGAAAAAAAACCAAGGTCCCCTGACCCTGTCCTGGTGCCATAGTCGCACAGGTACTCATTGATGGCCCTCTGCTGCGTGTGCAGCCGCTGCAGCATGGCCAACGTCGAGTTCCACCTGGTGGGCATGTCACAGATTAGGCGGTTCTTGGGCAGGTTAAACTCCTTTTGGAGGTCCGTCAGCCGAGCACTGGCATTATATGACCGGCGGAAATGCACAGAGACTTTCCTGGCCTGCCTCAGGACATCCTGTAAGCCCGGGTACCTGCCCAAGAACCGCTGCACCACCAAGTTAAGGACGTGAGCCAAACAGGGCACATGGGTCAGTTGTCCCTGTCGGAGGGCAGAGAGGAGGTTGGTGCCATTGTCGCAAACCACCATTCCTGCCTTAAGTTGGCGTGGCGTCAACCACCTCTGAACCTGCCCCTGCAGAGCTGACAGAACCTCTGCCCCAGTGTGGCTCCTGTCCCCCAAGCACACCAGCTCAAGCACCGCATGGCATCTTTTGGCCTGCGTACTTGCGTAGCCCCTTGAACGCCTACGGAGCACCGCTGGTTCCGAGGAAGAGGCCATGGAGGAAGAAGAAGAGGAGGGGGTGGAGGAGAGAGGTGTGTCACAATCAGCATTTTGGAGGCGTGGTGGCGGAACAACCTCCAACACTACTGCACCTTGTCCTGCATCCTTCCCAGCTGCCAGCAGAGTCACCCAATGCGCCGTGAAACTTAAGTAACGTCCCTGTCCATGCCTGCTGGACCATGAGTCAGCGGTAATATGCACCTTACCGCTGACCGCCCTGTCCAGCGAGGCATGGACATTGCCTTCCACATGCCGGTAGAGAGCCGGAATCGCCTTCCGTGAGAAAAAGTGGCGTTTGGGTACCTGCCACTGAGGAACCGCACATTCCACAAACTCACGGAAGGGGGCAGAGTCTACCAACTGAAAAGGCAGCAGTTGAAGTGCTAGCAATTTTGCCAAGCTAGCATTCAACCGCTGGGCATGTGGATGGCTGGGAGCAAACTTCTTTCGGCGGTGCAGCAGCTGGGGCAGGGAAATTTGCCTGGTACAATCTGACGTCGGTGTACCAAAAGCAGATTGCCCACAAGTACTTGGCTGTGACACACCTAATTCTACACCTTCATTCCTCTCACTGTAGGTCTCAGAGAGGACTGAAGGTCTAGTGGGGTTGGAAATCTCAGCTGATGAGGAGCAAGGAGAGATCGTCTTTGTTCTTTGGTGTGGGTCTTTCAGATACGCTTGCCAACGAACTGCATGGCAGGTCAACATATGTCTGGTCAAGCATGTGGTACCCAAGCGGGAGATGTTTTGGCCACGCGAGATACGCTTGAGACATATGTTGCAAATATGTTGCAAATAGCAGCGGTGCGATCTGATGCACTCGTCTCAAAAAAGGCCCACACCAAAGAACTTTTTGAATAACGCGCAGAGACTGCAGCGCCCTGCACATGTGGAGCTTTGGGGTGTGATGCAGTCAATGTGCTGCCCTTAGGCTGGCCCCTGGAGGGCATCCTGCCTAGTTGGTGATGTGCCACCTCCTCCTCCTCCTCCTCCTCCTCTCTCCTATCAGGCACCCACGTTGAGTCAGTGACCTCATCATCCCCTCCCTCCTCATCACTGGAGCAAACCTGGCAGTATGCTGCAGCAGGGGGAGCATGACTGCCAGATTGCTGTCCTTCTTGGGCACCCCCTCTGTCCGTGCTCATGTTACTGCCTTCATTGAGCTCAGTATCATCATCAGAGCCTTCCAAACGCTGGGCATCCTCCTGGAGCATGTACCCAACACTGTGGTCAAACAGTTCGAGGGAATCCTCATGAGGACATGGTGGAGCTAGGGAAGGAGTCACTGATGACATTGAGCTGAGGGAAGAGGCCGCTGCTTTGCCAGACAAAGCACCCTGGGCATGGGTGAGAGAGGATGAGGAGGATGAGGACGGCTTGGTCATCCACTCGACCAAGTCTTCCGCATGTTGCGGCTCAACACGGCCAGCTGCCGAAAAAAAGGCCAAGCGTGTCCCATGGCCACGTGCTGATGAGGATGCACCGTCTCCACGACCAGCACTAGACACAGAGCCTGCTTGCCCTCTCTTATTGGCTTGTGACTGTCTGCCTCTCCTTCTTGGCCTTCCAGACATACTAATGGCCTGTAGCTGCACTAAGCTGGGATAGAACACCTGTAATTTTCTTCAGGTAGCTTTATATACTGTAACCAGACAAGCCTGCCTGTCAGTGGGAAGATAACAGGAACGGATCTAGCTGAACACTGTGAGCAGGACGCACTGTACTAAATGTAAATAGTCTAGCTGCCTGACCGTGGTACTAATAGGATCAAAAAGAACACCTGTAATTTTCTTCAGGTAGCTTTATATACTGTAACCAGACAAGCCTGCCTGTCAGTAGGAAGATAACAGGAACGGATCTAGCTGAACACTGTGAGCAGGACGTACTGCACTAAATGTATATAGCAGGAACGGATCTAGCTGAACACTGTGAGCAGGACACACTGTACTAAATGTAAATAGTCTAGCTGCCTGACCGTGGTACTAATAGGATCAAAAAGAACACCTGTAATTTTCTTCAGGTAGCTTTATATACTGTAACCAGACAAGCCTGCCTGTCAGTAGGAAGATAACAGGAACGGATCTAGCTGAACACTGTGAGCAGGACGCACTGCACTGAATGTAAATAGCAGGAACGGATCTAGCTGAACACTGTGAGCAGGACGCACTGCACTGAATGTAAATAGCAGGAACGGATCTAGCTGAACACTGTGAGCAGGACGCACTGCACTAAATGTAAATACCAGGAACGGATCTAGCTGAACACTGTGAGCAGGACGCACTGCACTGAATGTAAATAGCAGGAACGGATCTAGCTGAACACTGTGAGCAGGACGCACTGCACTAAATGTATATAGCAGGAACGGATCTAGCTGAACACTGTGAGCAGGACGCACTGCACTGAATGTAAATAGCAGGAACGGATCTAGCTGAACACTGTGAGCAGGACGCACTGCACTAAATGTAAATACCAGGAACGGATCTAGCTGAACACTGTGAGCAGGACGCACTGCACTGAATGTAAATAGCAGGAACGGATCTAGCTGAACACTGTGAGCAGGACGCACTGCACTGAATGTAAATAGCAGGAACGGATCTAGCTGAACACTGTGAGCAGGACGCACTGCACTGAATGTAAATAGCAGGAACGGATCTAGCTGAACACTGTGAGCAGGACGCACTGCACTAAATGTAAATACCAGGAACGGATCTAGCTGAACACTGTGAGCAGGACGCACTGCACTGAATGTAAATAGCAGGAACGGATCTAGCTGAACACTGTGAGCAGGACGCACTGCACTGAATGTAAATAGCAGGAACGGATCTAGCTGAACACTGTGAGCAGGACGCACTGCACTAAATGTATATAGCAGGAACGGATCTAGCTGAACACTGTGAGCAGGACGCACTGCACTGAATGTAAATAGCAGGAACGGATCTAGCTGAACACTGTGAGCAGGACACACTGCACTAAATAGTCTAGATAGAAGATAACAGGAACGGATCTAGCTAAACTGAATACAGTGTATATATATATATGCAACACCTGGGATGCATATATATACACAATACACTGTAAGTGCAGCTAACTGACTGACTGTTCTGCCTAATCTATCTAACTCAAATCAAATGACACTGTCTGTCTCTCTCTCTCTCTCTCTATCTCTCAGCACACCGGAACACACACTACACAGGGCCGCCGTGCAGGCGGCCTTATATAGTGTGGGGTGTGTACTAAATCCCCTGAGCCATAATTGGCCAAAGCCACCCTGGCTTTGGCCAATTACAGCTCTCTCTACTGACGGCGCTGTGATTGGCCAAGCATGCGGGTCATAGTGCATGCTTGGCCAATCATCAGCCAGCAATGCACTGCGATGCCGCAGTGAATTATGGGCCGTGACGCGCCACACGAATTTGGCGCGAACGGCCCATATCGTTCGCAATTCGACGGACGGTCGAACAGCCGATGTTCGAGTCGAACATGGGTTCGACTCGAACACGAAGCTCATCCCTACTGAGCACTGATATGATCCAGAATAAATAAGACAAAATAAATGTGCATAAAGAATAGAGATGGGCTTTATGTTCGGGAACATTGGCTGTGGCGTGGGGTCACCCATTTGACCCTGCCCCCTCTGACAACATGGGGAAAGCCATAGGGGAAGTCCCCGTGCATCAGAGGAGGGTGGGGTCACCGGGTGGCCCCGCCCTCCGTTATATAAGAGCTGTCACCTTAACAGAAGCGTCACACAGCGGGAGACTCCCATTGAGGCGGATCGGAGGACAAAGCGGAGAAGAAGAAGCCGGACAAAGATGCCGGACGAGAAGACCAGAGGAAGAAGCGGAGGAAGAAGCGGGGGAAGAACAAGATGGAGGAAGAAGAAGAACACAGAAGGAAGACCAGAAGAGGATAGAAGAAGAAGTGGGGAAAGAAGAAGACATTAATAAAGGAATTGTAAAAACCGTCTATTGTCTTTTTTTAACATTTTTGACACATTTTTTTGTGAAATGGTAGGGGTACATTTGTACCCCATTACCAATTCAAACAGGGGGGGCGGGATCTGGGGGTCCCCTTGTTAAAGGGGGCTTTCAGATTCCGATAAGCCCCCCGCCTGTGGGACCCCCACAACCACCGAGCAAGGGTTGTGGGGATGAGGCCCTTCTCCCCATCAACATGGGGACAAGGTGTTTTGGGGGGCTACCCAAAGCACCCTCCCAATGCTGAGGGCATGTGGCCTGGTACAGTTCAGGAGGGAGGGGGGCCGCTCTCTTGTCCCCCCTCTTTTCCTGCGGCCTGCCATGTTGCGTGCTCGAATAAGGGTCTGGTATGGATTTTTAGGGGGACCCCACGCCATTTTTTTAATATTTTGGCACAGGGTTCCCCTTAATATCCATACCAGGCCTGAAGGGCCTGGTATGGAATTTGGGGGGACCCCCATGCATTTTTTTTTTTGGTTCGAGGTTCCCCTGTGGGGGAATCCCATGCCATTTGTATCAATGAACTTTTATGTGTATTGCCAAACCGACAATTCATTAATAGCCGCAAATAGTTTTAAATGACTTTTTTCCTTTGAAATGTCATTTTGCTGTCAGACTGTTCTAAACACAGGAAACATGCGCCCCTTTACAGGCATACTATAGACACCCCCCAGCTACGAAATTTAAAGGGATATTACACTTTTATTGTTTGACTTTAAGCATTATTAAAATCACTGCTCCTGAAAAAAACGGTCTTTTTTAAAACTTTTTTTTGCATTGATCCATGTCCCCTGGGGCAGGACCCAGGTCCCCAAACACTTTTTATGACAATAACTTGCATATTAGCCTTTAAAATTAGCACTTTTGATTTTTCATGTTCGTGTCCCATAGACTTTAACGTGTTCGCACAAATGTTTTGCCTGTTCGCATGTTCTGGTGCGAACCGAACAGGGGGGTGTTTGGCTCATTCCTAATAAAGAACCTGGATTAGATGATGTACACCCATGAGGCCTCTGAGAGCTGAGCCCAGTTACTTCTCATGACTGGCTTGGTACCAATGGAGAAATGTACAACAAATTTGATGCCTTTAAGTAAATGACATCTCTGAAAAAAGAATGAAGTAGCACAGGTGTGTCTGTGAAGGTCCTCATTGTATACAGTAATATACAGTGGGAGAAAATACTGATTTGCTCCCCTGCAGATTGTGTAAGTTTTGCCCACTTACATAGAAATGAAGGGTCTATAATTTTTATCATAGGTGTATTTTATATGATAGAGACAGAATATCAACCAAAAATCCAGAAAAATCACACAATACAAATGTTATAAATGGAGTTCAGTGAGTAAAATAAGTATTTGATCTCCTTCCAACCAACAATAATTCTGCCCCCCACAGACTGGCTACAGTAGGTGCTCATGTGGTGTATATATGGAGTATATAGAGAGTGTATATAGTATATATGGAGTATATAGAGAGTGTATATAGTATATATGGAGTATATAGAGAGTGTATATAGTATATATGAGGAGTATATAGAGAGTGTATATAGTATATATGGAGTATATAGAGAGTGTATATAGTATATATGGGGGGTATATATGGAGTATATAGAGAGTGTATATAGTATATATGGGGGGTATATATGGAGTATATAGAGAGTGTATATAGTATATATGGGGGGTATATATGGAGTATATAGAGAGTGTATATAGTATATATGGGGGGTATATATGGAGTATATAGAGAGTGTATATAGTATATATGGGGGGTATATATGGGGGGTATATAGAGAGTGTATATAGTATATATGGAGTATATAGAGAGTGTATATAGTATATATGGGGGTATATATGGAGTATATAGAGGGTGTATATAGTATATATGGGGGTATATATGGAGTATATAGAGAGTGTATATAGTATATATGGGGGTATATATGGAGTATATAGAGGGTGTATATAGTATATATGGGGTATATATGGAGTATACACAGACACTACAGTAGGTGCTCATGTGGTACACAGATTAGTCCTGTCAATGGAAGAAGGTTCTCCTAACGACAACTCGTTATGTGTATAAAAGACACCTGTCCACAGAATCTCTTCCATCCAATCCTCACCATCATGGGGAAGAGCAAAGATCTGTCAGAGGACGTCGGGGAGAAGATTGGAGACCTGCACAAGGCTGGAATGGGCTACAAGACCACCAGAAAGAAGCTTGGTGAGAAGGAGACAACTTGGAAAAAATACAAAATAACCATCAATCGTCCTCAGTCTGGAGCTCCATGGAAGATTTCTCCTCATGGGGTGAGGATGGTCATGAGAAAAGTGAGGGATCCGCCCAGAACTACATGGGAGGAGCTTGTGAAGGATCTCAAGGTAGTTGGGACCTCAGTCACCAAACAAACCATTGGTACCACAATACACCACCATGGATTGAAATCCTGCAGCCCCCGCAAGTCCCCTCCTCAGGAAGACACATGGAGAGGAACGTCTGAAGTCCACCAATCAACATCTAATGATTCAGAGAAGGAGAAAGTTCTGTGGTCAGAGGAGACCAAAATTCAGATCTTTGTCATCAACTCAACTTGAAAAATGCTGCCTATGACCCCAAAAACACAATCCCTACAGTCACACACCATCCCTACAATCACATCATCCCTACAGTCACACACCATCCCTACAATCACATCATCCCTACAGTCACACACCATCCCTACAATCACATCATCCCTACAGTCACACACCATCCCTACAATCACATCATCCCTACAGTCACACACCATCCCTACAATCACATCATCCCTACAGTCACACATCATCCCTACAGTCACACACCATCCCTACAATCACATCATCCCTACAGTCACACATCATCCCTACAGTCACATCATCCCTACAGTCACACATCATCCCTACAGTCACATCATCCCTACAGTCACACATCATCCCTACAGTCACACACCATCCCTACAGTCACACATCATCCCTACAGTCACACATCATCCCTACAGTCACATCATCATCCCTACAGTCACACATCATCCCTACAGTCACATCATCCCTACAGTCACACATCATCCCTACAGTCACACATCATCCCTACAGTCACATCATCCCTACAGTCACACATCATCCCTACAGTCACATCATCCCTACAGTCACATCATCCCTACAGTCACACATCATCCCTACAGTCACATCATCCCTACAGTCACACATCATCCCTACAGTCACATCATCCCTACAGTCACATCATCCCTACAGTCACATCATCCCTACAGTCACACATCATCCCTACAGTCACACACCATCCCTACAGTCACACATCATCCCTACAGTCACATCATCCCTACAGTCACACATCATCCCTACAGTCACACCATCCCTACAGTCACACACCATCCCTACAGTCACACCATCCCTACAGTCACACATCATCCCTACAGTCACATCATCCCTACAGTCACACATCATCCCTACAGTCACACACCATCCCTACAGTCACACACCATCCCTACAGTCACATCATCCCTACAGTCACACACCATCCCTACAGTCACACACCATCCCTACAGTCACACACCATCCCTACAGTCACAAATCATCCCTACAGTCACCATCCCTACAGTCACACACCATCCCTACAGTCACACACCATCCCTACAGTCACACACCATCCCTACAGTCACATCATCCCTACAGTCACATCATCCCTACAGTCACACCATCCCTACAGTCACACACCATCCCTACAGTCACATCATCCCTACAGTCACACATCATCCCTACAGTCACACATCATCCCTACAGTCACACCATCCCTACAGTCACACATCATCCCTACAGTCACACACCATCCCTACAATCACATCATCCCTACAGTCACACATCATCCCTACAGTCACATCATCCCTACAGTCACACATCATCCCTACAATCACATCATCCCTACAGTCACACATCATCCCTACAATCACATCATCCCTACAGTCACACATCATCCCTACAGTCACATCATCCCTACAGTCACACATCATCCCTACAGTCACACATCATCCCTACAGTCACACATCATCCCTACAGTCACACACCATCCCTACAGTCACACATCATCCCTACAGTCACATCATCCCTACAGTCACATCATCCCTACAGTCACACATCATCCCTACAGTCACACATCATCCCTACAGTCACATCATCCCTACAGTCACACACCATCCCTACAGTCACATCATCCCTACAGTCACACATCATCCCTACAGTCACACACCATCCCTACAGTCACATCATCCCTACAGTCACACACCATCCCTACAGTCACACACCATCCCTACAGTCACATCATCCCTACAGTCACACATCATCCCTACAGTCACACACCATCCCTACAGTCACATCATCCCTACAGTCACACACCATCCCTACAGTCACACACCATCCCTACAGTCACATCATCCCTACAGTCACACACCATCCCTACAGTCACACATCATCCCTACAGTCACACACCATCCCTACAGTCACATCATCCCTACAGTCACACACCATCCCTACAGTCACATCATCCCTACAGTCACACATCATCCCTACAGTCACACACCATCCCTACAGTCACATCATCCCTACAGTCACACACCATCCCTACAGTCACACACCATCCCTACAGTCACATCATCCCTACAGTCACACACCATCCCTACAGTCACACACCATCCCTACAGTCACACATCATCCCTACAGTCACACACCATCCCTACAGTCACATCATCCCTACAGTCACACACCATCCCTACAGTCACACACCATCCCTACAGTCACACATCATCCCTACAGTCACACACCATCCCTACAGTCACACATCATCCCTACAGTCACATCATCCCTACAGTCACATCATCCCTACAGTCACATCATCCCTACAGTCACACACCATCCCTACAGTCACACATCATCCCTACAGTCACACACCATCCCTACAGTCACACACCATCCCTACAGTCACACATCATCCCTACAGTCACACATCATCCCTACAGTCACATCATCCCTACAGTCACACATCATCCCTACAGTCACACATCATCCCTACAGTCACATCATCATCCCTACAGTCACACATCATCCCTACAGTCACCATCCCTACAGTCACATCATCATCCCTACAGTCACATCATCCCTACAGTCACATCATCATCCCTACAGTCACACACCATCCCTACAGTCACACATCATCCCTACAGTCACACATCATCCCTACAGTCACACATCATCCCTACAGTCACACATCATCCCCACAGTCACACACCATCCCTACAGTCACACATCATCCCTACAGTCACACATCATCCCTACAGTCACATCATCATCCCTACAGTCACATCATCCCTACAGTCACATCATCCCTACAGTCACACACCATCCCTACAGTCACCATCCCTACAGTCACATCATCATCCCTACAGTCACATCATCCCTACAGTCACATCATCCCTACAGTCACACACCATCCCTACAGTCACACATCATCCCTACAGTCACACACCATCCCTACAGTCACACACCATCCCTACAGTCACCATCCCTACAGTCACATCATCATCCCTACAGTCACATCATCCCTACAGTCACATCATCCCTACAGTCACACATCATCCCTACAGTCACACACCATCCCTACAGTCACACATCATCCCTACAGTCACATCATCCCTACAGTCACATCATCCCTACAGTCACACATCATCCCTACAGTCACACATCATCCCTACAGTCACATCATCCCTACGGTCACACATCATCCCTACAGTCACACATCATCCCTACAGTCACACATCATCCCTACAGTCACATCATCCCTACAGTCACACATCATCCCTACAGTCACATCATCCCTACAGTCACATCATCCCTACAGTCACATCATCCCTACAGTCACACATCATCCCTACAGTCACACACCATCCCTACAGTCACACATCATCCCTACAGTCACACACCATCCCTACAGTCACACACCATCCCTACAGTCACACACCATCCCTACAGTCACACACCATCCCTACAGTCACATCATCATCCCTACAGTCACATCATCATCCCTACAGTCACACACCATCCCTACAGTCACATCATCATCCCTACAGTCTCATCATCCCTACAGTCACACATCATCCCTACAGTCACACACCATCCCTACAGTCACATCATCCCTACAGTCACACACCATCCCTACAGTCACATCATCCCTACAGTCACACATCATCCCTACAGTCACACATCATCCCTACAGTCACATCATCCCTACAGTCACACATCATCCCTACAGTCACACATCATCCCTACAGTCACACATCATCCCTACAGTCACACACCATCCCTACAGTCACATCATCCCTACAGTCACACACCATCCCTACAGTCACATCATCCCTACAGTCACACATCATCCCTACAGTCACACATCATCCCTACAGTCACATCATCCCTACAGTCACCATCATCCCTACAGTCACACACCATCCCTACAGTCACACACCATCCCTACAGTCACACACCATCCCTACAGTCACATCATCCCTACAGTCACACACCATCCCTACAGTCACATCATCCCTACAGTCACACATCATCCCTACAGTCACACATCATCCCTACAGTCACACATCATCCCTACAGTCACCATCCCTACAGTCACATCATCCCTACAGTCACACACCATCCCTACAGTCACACACCATCCCTACAGTCACACATCATCCCTACAGTCACACATCATCCCTACAGTCACACACCATCCCTACAGTCACACACCATCCCTACAGTCACACATCATCCCTACAGTCACATCATCCCTACAGTCACACATCATCCCTACAGTCACACATCATCCCTACAGTCACACATCATCCCTACAGTCACACATCATCCCTACAGTCACATCATCCCTACAGTCACACATCATCCCTACAGTCACATCATCCCTACAGTCACACATCATCCCTACAGTCACATCATCCCTACAGTCACATCATCCCTACAGTCACACCCCATCCCTACAGTCACACATCATCCCTACAGTCACATCATCCCTACAGTCACATCATCCCTACAGTCACACATCATCCCTACAGTCACATCATCCCTACAGTCACACATCATCCCTACAGTCACATCATCCCTACAGTCACACATCATCCCTACAGTCACACACCATCCCTACAGTCACACATCATCCCTACAGTCACACATCATCCCTACAGTCACATCATCATCCCTACAGTCACACATCATCCCTACAGTCACATCATCCCTACAGTCACACATCATCCCTACAGTCACACATCATCCCTACAGTCACATCATCCCTACAGTCACACATCATCCCTACAGTCACATCATCCCTACAGTCACATCATCCCTACAGTCACACATCATCCCTACAGTCACATCATCCCTACAGTCACACATCATCCCTACAGTCACATCATCCCTACAGTCACATCATCCCTACAGTCACACATCATCCCTACAGTCACACACCATCCCTACAGTCACACATCATCCCTACAGTCACATAATCCCTACAGTCACACACCATCCCTACAGTCACATCATCCCTACAGTCACACATCATCCCTACAGTCACACCATCCCTACAGTCACACACCATCCCTACAGTCACACATCATCCCTACAGTCACACATCATCCCTACAGTCACACACCATCCCTACAGTCACATCATCCCTACAGTCACACACCATCCCTACAGTCACACATCATCCCTACAGTCACATCATCCCTACAGTCACACATCATCCCTACAGTCACACATCATCCCTACAGTCACATCATCCCTACAGTCACATCATCCCTACAGTCACACATCATCCCTACAGTCACATCATCCCTACAGTCACATCATCCCTACAGTCACACCCCATCCCTACAGTCACACATCATCCCTACAGTCACATCATCCCTACAGTCACATCATCCCTACAGTCACACATCATCCCTACAGTCACATCATCCCTACAGTCACACATCATCCCTACAGTCACATCATCCCTACAGTCACACATCATCCCTACAGTCACACATCATCCCTACAGTCACACACCATCCCTACAGTCACACATCATCCCTACAGTCACATCATCCCTACAGTCACATCATCCCTACAGTCACACCCCATCCCTACAGTCACACATCATCCCTACAGTCACATCATCCCTACAGTCACATCATCCCTACAGTCACACATCAACCCTACAGTCACACATCATCCCTACAGTCACATCATCATCCCTACAGTCACACATCATCCCTACAGTCACATCATCCCTACAGTCACACATCATCCCTACAGTCACATCATCCCTACAGTCACACATCATCCCTACAGTCACATCATCCCTACAGTCACATCATCCCTACAGTCACACATCATCCCTACAGTCACACACCATCCCTACAGTCACACATCATCCCTACAGTCACATCATCCCTACAGTCACACATCATCCCTACAGTCACATCATCCCTACAGTCACACATCATCCCTACAGTCACACCACCCCTACAGTCACACACCATCCCTACAGTCACATCATCCCTACAGTCACACATCATCCCTACAGTCACACCATCCCTACAGTCACACATCATCCCTACAGTCACACACCATCCCTACAGTCACCATCCCTACAGTCACACACCATCCCTACAGTCACATCATCCCTACAGTCACACACCATCCCTACAATCACATCATCCCTACAGTCACACATCATCCCTACAGTCACATCATCCCTACAGTCACACATCATCCCTACAGTCACACCATCCCTACAGTCACACATCATCCCTACAGTCACACACCATCCCTACAGTCACATCATCCCTACAGTCACACACCATCCCTACAGTCACACATCATCCCTACAGTCACACATCATCCCTACAGTCACACACCATCCCTACAGTCACATCATCCCTACAGTCACACACCATCCCTACAGTCACACATCATCCCTACAGTCACACACCATCCCTACAGTCACATCATCCCTACAGTCACACACCATCCCTACAGTCACACACCATCCCTACAGTCACACATCATCCCTACAGTCACACACCATCCCTACAGTCACACATCATCCCTACAGTCACACACCATCCCTACAGTCACATCATCCCTACAGTCACACATCATCCCTACAGTCACACATCATCCCTACAGTCACACATCATCCCTACAGTCACCATCCCTACAGTCACATCATCATCCCTACAGTCACATCATCATCCCTACAGTCACACACCATCCCTACAGTCACACATCATCCCTACAGTCACACATCATCCCTACAGTCACACATCATCCCTACAGTCACACACCATCCCTACAGTCACACATCATCCCTACAGTCACACATCATCCCTACAGTCACACATCATCCCTACAGTCACATCATCCCTACAGTCACATCATCCCTACAGTCACACACCATCCCTACAGTCACCATCCCTACAGTCACATCATCATCCCTACAGTCACATCATCATCCCTACAGTCACATCATCCCTACAGTCACACACCATCCCTACAGTCACACATCATCCCTACAGTCACACACCATCCCTACAGTCACACACCATCCCTACAGTCACACACCATCCCTACAGTCACACACCATCCCTACAGTCACCATCCCTACAGTCACATCATCATCCCTACAGTCACATCATCCCTACAGTCACACATCATCCCTACAGTCACACACCATCCCTACAGTCACACATCATCCCTACAGTCACATCATCCCTACAGTCACATCATCCCTACAGTCACATCATCATCCCTACAGTCACATCATCCCTACAGTCACATCATCCCTACAGTCACACACCATCCCTACAGTCACATCATCCCTACAGTCACACATCATCCCTACAGTCACACATCATCCCTACAGTCACATCATCCCTACAGTCACACATCATCCCTACAGTCACACATCATCCCTACAGTCACACATCATCCCTACAGTCACACACCATCCCTACAGTCACATCATCCCTACAGTCACACACCATCCCTACAGTCACACATCATCCCTACAGTCACACATCATCCCTACAGTCACACACCATCCCTACAGTCACATCATCATCCCTACAGTCACATCATCCCTACAGTCACACATCATCCCTACAGTCACACACCATCCCTACAGTCACATCATCCCTACAGTCACACATCATCCCTACAGTCACATCATCCCTTCAGTCACACATCATCCCTACAGTCACATCATCCCTTCAGTCACACATCATCCCTACAGTCACACATCATCCCTACAGTCACACCTCATCCCTACAGTCACACATCATCCCTACAGTCACACATCATCCCTACAGTCACACATCATCCCTACAGTCACACACCATCCCTACAGTCACATCATCCCTACAGTCACACACCATCCCTACAGTCACATCATCCCTACAGTCACACATCATCCCTACAGTCACATCATCCCTACAGTCACACATCCCTACAGTCACACATCATCCCTACAGTCACACATCATCCCTACAGTCACACATCATCCCTACAGTCACATCATCCCTACAGTCACATCATCCCTACAGTCACACATCATCCCTACAGTCACACATCATCCCTACAGTCACACATCATCCCTACAGTCACACATCATCCCTACAGTCACATCATCCCTACAGTCACATCATCCCTACAGTCACATCATCCCTACAGTCACACATCATCCCTACAGTCACACATCATCCCTACAGTCACACACATCCCTACAGTCACATCATCCCTACAGTCACACACCATCCCTACAGTCACATCATCCCTACAGTCACACATCATCCCTACAGTCACACATCATCCCTACAGTCACACATCATCCCTACAGTCACACATCATCCCTACAGTCACCATCCCTACAGTCACATCATCCCTACAGTCACACACCATCCCTACAGTCACACACCATCCCTACAGTCACACACCATCCCTACAGTCACATCATCCCTACAGTCACACACCATCCCTACAGTCACACATCATCCCTACAGTCACATCATCCCTACAGTCACACATCATCCCTACAGTCACACATCATCCCTACAGTCACACCCCATCCCTACAGTCACATCATCCCTACAGTCACATCATCCCTACAGTCACACATCATCCCTACAGTCACACATCATCCCTACAGTCACATCATCCCTACAGTCACATCATCCCTACAGTCACATCATCCCTACAGTCACACACCATCCCTACAGTCACACATCATCCCTACAGTCACATCATCCCTACAGTCACATCATCCCTACAGTCACACATCATCCCTACAGTCACATCATCCCTACAGTCACACATCATCCCTACAGTCACATCATCCCTACAGTCACACATCATCCCTACAGTCACATCATCCCTACAGTCACATCATCCCTACAGTCACACCCCATCCCTACAGTCACACATCATCCCTACAGTCACATCATCCCTACAGTCACATCATCCCTACAGTCACACATCATCCCTACAGTCACACATCATCCCTACAGTCACATCATCCCTACAGTCACACATCATCCCTACAGTCACACACCATCCCTACAGTCACACACCATCCCTACAGTCACATCATCCATACAGTCACATCATCCCTACAGTCACATCATCCCTACAGTCACACATCATCCCTACAGTCACACATCATCCCTACAGTCACATCATCCCTACAGTCACACATCATCCCTACAGTCACATCATCCCTACAGTCACATCATCCCTACAGTCACACATCATCCCTACAGTCACATCATCCCTACAGTCACACATCATCCCTACAGTCACATCATCCCTACAGTCACACACCATCCCTACAGTCACACATCATCCCTACAGTCACACATCATCCCTACAGTCACACATCATCCCTACAGTCACACATCATCCCTACAGTCACACACCATCCCTACAGTCACACATCATCCCTACAGTCACATCATCCCTACAGTCACACATCATCCCTACAGTCACACACCATCCCTACAGTCACACATCATCCCTACAGTCACATCATCATCCCTACAGTCACACATCATCCCTACAGTCACACATCATCCCTACAGTCACACATCATCCCTACAGTCACACATCATCCCTACAGTCACACACCATCCCTACAGTCACACATCATCCCTACAGTCACACACCATCCCTACAGTCACATCATCCCTACAGTCACACACCATCCCTACAGTCACACATCATCCCTACAGTCACACACCATCCCTACAGTCACACATCATCCCTACAGTCACATCATCATCCCTACAGTCACACATCATCCCTACAGTCACACATCATCCCTACAGTCACATCATCCCTACAGTCACACACCATCCCTACAGTCACACATCATCCCTACAGTCACACATCATCCCTACAGTCACACACCATCCCTACAGTCACACATCATCCCTACAGTCACTCTACATACATCATCCCTACAGTCACATCATCCCTACAGTCACACACCATCCCTACAGTCACACATCATCCCTACAGTCACACACCATCCCTACAGTCACACATCATCCCTACAGTCACATCATCATCCCTACAGTCACACATCATCCCTACAGTCACACATCATCCCTACAGTCACATCATCCCTACAGTCACACACCATCCCTACAGTCACACATCATCCCTACAGTCACACATCATCCCTACAGTCACACACCATCCCTACAGTCACACATCATCCCTACAGTCACACACCATCCCTACAGTCACACATCATCCCTACAGTCACATCATCCCTACAGTCACACACCATCCCTACAGTCACACACCATCATCCCTACAGTCACACATCATCCCTACAGTCACACATCATCCCTACAGTCACACATCATCCCTACAGTCACATCATCCCTACAGTCACACATCATCCCTACAGTCACACATCATCCCTACAGTCACACACCATCCCTACAGTCACACATCATCCCTACAGTCACACATCATCCCTACAGTCACATCATCCCTACAGTCACACATCATCCCTACAGTCACACATCATCCCTACAGTCACACACCATCCCTACAGTCACACATCATCCCTACAGTCACACACCATCCCTACAGTCACACATCATCCCTACAGTCACATCATCATCCCTACAGTCACACATCATCCCTACAGTCACACATCATCCCTACAGTCACATCATCCCTACAGTCACACACCATCCCTACAGTCACACATCATCCCTACAGTCACACATCATCCCTACAGTCACACACCATCCCTACAGTCACACATCATCCCTACAGTCACACATCATCCCTACAGTCACATCACCATCCCTACAGTCACACATCATCCCTACAGTCACACATCATCCCTACAGTCACACATCATCCCTACAGTCACACATCATCCCTACAGTCACACACCATCCCTACAGTCACACAATCCTCAGTCACCCATCCCTACAGTCACATCATCCCTACAGTCACACACCATCCCTACAGTCACACATCATCCCTACAGTCACACATCATCCCTACAGTCACATCATCCCTACAGTCACACATCATCCCTACAGTCACACATCATCCCTACAGTCACACACCATCCCTACAGTCCACATCATCCCTACAGTCACACATCATCCCTACAGTCACACATCATCCCTACAGTCACACATCATCCCTACAGTCACACACCATCCCTACAGTCACACCCCATCCCTACAGTCACACACCATCCCTACAGTCACATCATCCCTACAGTCACACACCATCCCTACAGTCACACATCATCCCTACAGTCACACATCATCCCTACAGTCACACACCATCCCTACAGTCACATCATCATCCCTACAGTCACATCATCCCTACAGTCACACATCATCCCTACAGTCACACACCATCCCTACAGTCACATCATCCCTACAGTCACACACCATCCCTACAGTCACATCATCCCTACAGTCACACATCATCCCTACAGTCACACATCATCCCTACAGTCACATCATCCCTACAGTCACATCATCCCTACAGTCACACCTCATCCCTACAGTCACACATCATCCCTACAGTCACACATCATCCCTACAGTCACACATCATCCCTACAGTCACACATCATCCCTACAGTCACACACCATCCCTACAGTCACATCATCCCTACAGTCACACACCATCCCTACAGTCACATCATCCCTACAGTCACACATCATCCCTACAGTCACACATCATCCCTACAGTCACATCATCCCTACAGTCACACATCATCCCTACAGTCACACATCATCCCTACAGTCACACACCATCCCTACAGTCACATCATCCCTACAGTCACACACCATCCCTACAGTCACATCATCCCTACAGTCACACATCATCCCTACAGTCACACATCATCCCTACAGTCACACATCATCCCTACAGTCACATCATCCCTACAGTCACATCATCCCTACAGTCACACATCCATCCCTACAGTCACACACCATCCCTACAGTCACACATCATCCCTACAGTCACATCATCCCTACAGTCACACATCATCCCTACAGTCACACATCATCCCTACAGTCACATCATCCCTACAGTCACACATCATCCCTACAGTCACACATCATCCCTACAGTCACACATCATCCCTACAGTCACATCATCCCTACAGTCACACATCATCCCTACAGTCACACATCATCCCTACAGTCACACATCATCCCTACAGTCACATCATCCCTACAGTCACACACCATCCCTACAGTCACACATCATCCCTACAGTCACATCATCCCTACAGTCACACATCATCCCTACAGTCACACATCATCCCTACAGTCACACATCATCCCTACAGTCACATCATCCCTACAGTCACACATCATCCCTACAGTCACACACCATCCCTACAGTCACACATCATCCCTACAGTCACACATCATCCCTACAGTCACATCATCCCTACAGTCACACATCATCCCTACAGTCACACATCATCCCTACAGTCACACATCATCCCTACAGTCACACATCATCCCTACAGTCACACATCATCCCTACAGTCACACATCATCCCTACAGTCACATCATCCCTACAGTCACACATCATCCCTACAGTCACACATCATCCCTACAGTCACATCATCCCTACAGTCACACATCATCCCTACAGTCACACATCATCCCTACAGTCACACATCATCCCTACAGTCACATCATCCCTACAGTCACACATCATCCCTACAGTCACATCATCCCTACAGTCACACATCATCCCTACAGTCACATCATCCCTACAGTCACACATCATCCCTCACATCTACAGTCACACTCATCCCTACAGTCACACATCATCCCTACAGTCACACATCATCCCTACAGTCACATCATCCCTACAGTCACACATCATCCCTACAGTCACATCATCCCTACAGTCACACATCATCCCTACAGTCACACATCATCCCTACAGTCACACATCATCCCTACAGTCACACACCATCCCTACAGTCACACATCATCCCTACAGTCACATCATCCCTACAGTCACACATCATCCCTACAGTCACACATCATCCCTACAGTCACACACCATCCCTACAGTCACATCATCCCTACAGTCACACATCATCCCTACAGTCACATCATCCCTACAGTCACACATCATCCCTACAGTCACATCATCCCTACAGTCACACATCATCCCTACAGTCACATCATCCCTACAGTCACACATCATCCCTACAGTCACACATCATCCCTACAGTCACACATCATCCCTACAGTCACACATCATCCCTACAGTCACACATCATCCCTACAGTCACACATCATCCCTACAGTCACACATCATCCCTACAGTCACACATCCATCCCTACAGTCACACATCATCCCTACAGTCACACATCATCCCTACAGTCACATCATCCCTACAGTCACACACCATCCCTACAGTCACATCATCCCTACAGTCACACATCATCCCTACAGTCACACACCATCCCTACAGTCACATCATCCCTACAGTCACACATCATCCCTACAGTCACATCATCCCTACAGTCACACATCATCCCTACAGTCACATCATCCTACAGTCACATCATCCCTACAGTCACATCATCCCTACAGTCACACACCATCCCTACAGTCACATCATCCCTACAGTCACACACCATCCCTACAGTCACACATCATCCCTACAGTCACACATCATCCCTACAGTCACACATCATCCCTACAGTCACATCATCCCTACAGTCACACACATCCCTACAGTCACACACCATCCCTACAGTCACACACCATCCCTACAGTCACATCATCCCTACAGTCACACCCATCCCTACAGTCACACATCATCCCTACAGTCACATCATCCCTACAGTCACATCATCCCTACAGTCACACATCATCCCTACAGTCACACATCATCCCTACAGTCACACATCATCCCTACAGTCACACATCATCCCTACAGTCACACATCATCCCTACAGTCACACATCATCCTACAGTCACACATCATCCCTACAGTCACACCCATCCCTACAGTCACACACCATCCCTACAGTCACCATCATCCCTACAGTCACATCATCCCTACAGTCACACATCATCCCTACAGTCACACTCATCCCTACAGTCACACATCATCCCTACAGTCACATCATCCCTACAGTCACACTCATCCCTACAGTCACACATCATCCCTACAGTCACATCATCCCTACAGTCACACATCATCCCTACAGTCACATCATCCTACAGTCAACATCATCCTACAGTCACACATCATCCCTACAGTCACATCATCCCTAC
>JBBDGP010005841.1:0-29198 GCA_037952835.1 Lithobates septentrionalis | reverse complement strand
GCCCCCTGCCTTACAAGTTTGAGGACCCCCGCCTTACACTGTAAGCTCCTTGAGAGCAGGGCCTGATGTATGTAAGGCACTGAGTAAATTGTTGGTGCTATACAAATGTCTGTAAGAATAATAATAATAGTGACAGATGAAAGTTCTTCACCTGCTCGTATTTCACCGGTGGGAGGTCCTCTCCAAACACGGCCTTCTGCTCTGCAAAGCACTGTTCCTGGATGGACTTGTTTTTCGCAAGGAAGAAACCCATCCAGGCGCTGGTGGTGGAAGACGTGTGCTGTCCCGCCAGTAAGAGACCAATGAGCATTCCGGCAATCTCATCATTCGTCAGCGACGTGCCATCCCTGCAACCCAGAATGCAACACGTAAACTACATGCAGGAATTAAAAAGAAATCTCTGCTGACTTCTCTATCCTGAGCCAATGGGGTTGATACTTCCTGTGTCACTGCAGAAGTATGTCAATCAGGAATCCTTATTTCACTGGCTGCTTCCTCGTTCTGCATTGGTCACGTGGTACTAAAGCCAGTGGATCAGCATGATAGCCAGATAACCATTTTTAAAGAAAGGTCAGCAATGCTTGGCACATTTCTCCAAGCACAAGTTTCCTTTAAGGCAGTGGTTCTCAACCTTCCCTAGTGCCATGACCCTTTGATAAAATTTCCCAAGTTGTGGGGACCCCTAACAGTAAAATTATATTCGTCGCATGGATTTGTCAGCACCCAAGGCAAGACAAGTAATTTGCGCCCCTAACCCACGGACCCAAGTCCCTTCCACTCGTTCAGTATTAAAACCCCTTATGGTACATTGTGGATGTACCACTCTCTTTGTTCTCCTTTCTTTTCCTTTTATCTCTCTCTATCCTAATTTCTTGTTCCCCCCCCATCCCTCTCTCTAGCCGTCTCTCTTGTCCTTTTTCTTATTCTTTCTCTCTCTTTTTCTTTGCCCCTCCCCCTCTTTTCCTCTCCCTTCCATGTATTCTCTATTTTTATTCCTTCTCTTACTCCTGGGTGGGATCAGTGGCAATGCTGGGGGAAGTTCTAATCAGCCAACTTAAGTGCTCTTGATCAAGGTCATCTGCTGATCGGAGAACTGTAGTGGGGACTTTTAATGGCAACTATAATGACAGGTAGTGTTACTCACTGTGTCTCTGGCTTCACTGCGTCTTCGACTTTGTGGTGTCTTGTAGCAGCGACACCTATGCCGAAATTAGGAGATAGGGTCTCCTTCAACCCCTCCCATTTCACATTCCTCACCAGTCAGCTGACCTCTAGTCTTTGCCCCCCAGCCAGGCCGGGAACTGAATGGGTGGCTGCAAAGAGGCTGAGTGGGCGGCCGTGGGCTCCAGGAACAGCCCTGCTGGGCAGCCACGAAAAGGCTGGGAGAGCGGTGCGGGCTTCAGGAACAGCCCAGGATTCGGTGACCCCTGGCAAAACGTCATTCGACCCCCAGGTTGAGAACCACTGCTTTAAGGGCTAGTAAACACATCAAATGAAAAATAAGTATACTGTAAAGAGTGCGGGAAGGAGACATGGAGCCCTAAACCTGGGACAGAATTTTTTTTTTTAATTCCTATATTTAACAAAGAGTTGCATTGTACAAACATATGCAAGGGTAATGCATAATAAGGTTACAGAGGTAGTCCAGTATCGATAAAATCGGTGGCTAAGCAACAGCCAGGGACAACATTTAAATAGAAAAAGGATGATGGTGTCAAATGTTGGCAGACACCCATGCCGGCATTCATTTAGGCCTGGTTCACACCTATGCAGGTTGCAGTTTGCATATTCCAGGTGCATTTTGCATTTTTCAATACATGTTTTTGATCCACTGACGTCTATGGAACCAAAAACCAGACATAAATCCCTGGCCCTTTCCATGAAATGCACAAAAGTAACCCATATGAAACCATGGTAAATGGACTGTAGTGCGTTTCTGCAAAACTGAAAATGCACTAAAAAATGCATAGGTGTGAACCAGGCCTTAGACAAAAATGCCACAAAAACATTTGCTTGTATTTTGACATTTAGCGCTATCATTTTTCTACCCAGGGCATCAGGGAGAGCCCGACTAGAATTGTGCGCCAAGTGCCCCTTTGATGTCTTTGCACAGAACATAATACATAATATTTGGATAAGAGCAGAATTATCTGTGTTGTCCAAAAGTGCATAAGTAATAAATACCATGAACAGAATTGGTTCAGATCCCTGCCAATGAGGCAGATCTCCAGGATTTGGTGATAGCAAATAATATCCTAAAACCCCTCTGTAAAAAAAAAACAAAAAAAAAAACGCACACATAGCAAAGTGGTGGAGGCGTAACAACACTTCAGAAAACACGTATGGGTGACCAGTGGGACCCTAAATGGTTGTCACTGGAAAGCTTAGATCAGAATCCTGATGCACAGGGTCAGTCAGAGTGGCTCTGTACCTTGTGATGGCTGTGAACCAATCACAAGTGTTAACAATAGTAGTACTTATAAACATTCAGCCCATTCACAATGAAGGAAGCCCCCTCCCACTGTTGTGAATAGACTGAAGGTTTGTAAACACAGCAGATTGCAGGAGAAGGTGGGGGGGGGGGGGGGTTCTTAAAGCCTACATCCAGGAATACTAGGACTTTATATATTGTGTACTCAATAAAAGTGGCACCATGTTGCCTTTTACCTACTTTACTATTCCTATTTCTGCCTTAAAAGTCCAAGGGAGTGGCCCCTGCTGCATTTGTTGCATGTCTCTTCTTTCAATACTAGGACTTTAAAGAGGAACTGCAGTCTGCTCACATAATTTGTAATAAAAAACATCTTTGCCATTCTGAAGCTTCCCTCCAACCACTTTGCATATTATTTTATATATACTGTGATTCTGTACTTGCCAAATATGCTGCAGAAATCTCCCCCCACTTAGTCTGGCTGCATCCATTTTAACTGTGGGCAGCTGAAGCTGCTGCCTGTTCACTTCCTGGATTTACACAGACAGACCTCCAGCTCTGCAGCCCTCATTGGCCCTCTTATGACTCATCCCCCCTCCCTTCCTGGCAAACTCTCACAAGAGTGAGTGAGAGAGAGCTGTGCATGATGTGACAAGCCTAGGCTAATTACCAGACAAGAAACAAGAAATGGGGCTGTATAAGTTATTTACTGGCGGAAAAAATATATTTTACTATCCAAAGTTAAAACAACAAGGGCAGAAGATTTACTAGATGGAAAGATGAAAAAATGACTGAATACTGAATACTTTGCTTGGACCAAGTTCCAAGCCATTTCCTTCATTAATCAATGCAGCAGCTGTCAGCACTGTAAAGACTGCATGTACAGTAGCTTCATCTACATACAGTATATCCACTTGACCCCTGGAAGATTTACCACCCCCCCCCCCCCCCCCCCCCCCTCTTCATGACCAAGCCATTTTTTTTTGCGATACGGTACTGCTCTTCTTTAACCAACATATGCGCCGTCATGTAACGCTGTACCCAAATTCAATATTTTTTCCCACAAATAGAGCTTTCATTTGGTGGCATTTGATCACCTCTGCGTTTATTTCTTGTGCTATAAACAGTCCGGATAATTTTAAAGAAAAAAAATATATATATTTATATTCTGCTACAAAACATCCAAACATATACACACACATATTATATATATACATACATACACACACACACACACATTATATATATATATATATATACACATATATATATATATACATACATATATATATATATATATATATATATATATATATATATACCGTATATACACATAAAATATATATATTTTATAGTTTTTGATATGTGAATATCCGGTTACACCGGTACTGTATATGTTACCAAAAATCCATAAAGACCCTAAAAATCCCCCGGGACGTCCCATTGTATCAGGGATGGAATCTGACAACACATCTAGCACAATATCTGGATAAGTGTTTGACACCATTGCTATTAAACACTAAATCATTTATAAGAGATACTACTGACTTTTTGTCAAAAATTCAAGATATAAACTTGTCATCAGATTCCATCCTGATATCATGGGACGTCTCTAGTTTATTTACTATCATTCCACATGATTTAGGAATAGAGGCATGTCAGCGATTGTTAATCCAATCAGGCATCTATAAAACCGAACAGATTTCATTTCTGCTTGACCTTTTGAAAATTACTCTTGAAGAGAACTATTTTCTTTTCAGGGATACTCATTTCTTGCAACTGAACGGAGCAGCGATGGGTTCAAATGTTGCACCCCCATATGCGAACGCATTTATGAATATGATAGAGACGTCCTTCATTTATGTCAATGATTTATTTTTAAAACATTGCCAATGTTGGTACAGATTTGTGGACGATATTTTCGCTATATGGGATGGCAACATGGAAAGCCTATACTTATTTGATAAATACATTAACTATTTAGTACCTGGATTAAAGTTTAACATTGAAATTGGTAAAAATGAGATCTCCTTTCTTGACACTCTTCTTAAATTGAACAATGGGCAGATTACTACCGACTTATATGTGAAACCCACAGACCGTAACCAATTGCTACATTTTAATAGCTTTCATCCCCCAAACGTTTTTTCATCCATCCCAAAAAGTCAGATGATGAGGGTACAGCGGATCGTGAGTGACCCACTGTGCCGTGATCAGAGACTTAATGAAATAAAAAACAAACTTATTAGTAGAAGATACCCGCAAGCTTTAGTTAATATAGATTATTCTAATACGGATTGTAATCGATCACCCCGAAAAGAAAACAAGAGAATCCCCTTTATTATGCAGTATCATCCCTTCTCCAACAAAATCAACAAAATTATCAAAAGACATTGGAATCTTTTAACCTCCTTGGCGGTATGATTCTTTCTGATTTTAGGTGCTGAAAGCGGTACAATTATTTTGCAATGAAATTTGGCGTTTTATATTGTAGGTATTTAATTATTAACAATAACACACTTAAATCTGTCCAAACAAGAGTCTAGTAGATATCCCGGGTATGATAAAGTTTGAAACACAAAAACATAAATTATAATATAATAAAAAAAAAATAATAATTAAAAAAAATAAAAATAAATAGTAATAAAATAAATTTCCACACGATTCACTATCGCTCAATTCTGCAAGTGTTCTAATTTACTATCGCAGTTTTCTAGCTGGTCTAAAGCCATTTTTGACGTAAAGGGACACTTTTTGGTTGCTATGGACAATCTCCAGTTTCCAGGCAGAAAGAACAGTATATGCAATATAAAACTGCATGCAGGGCATGGACCAGAGCACTGGGGACAAATGGGATGTGAAATGATTTCATACAGTACTGTAATCTGTAAGATTACAGTACTGTATGTGTTATGCTTTTTACATTTTTTTGAATTTGCCGCCAGGCTCCGCCCCCGTGCGTCGCGACGCTCGCAGGGAACGGAGCCTGGCACAGAGAGGCTTCGGAGGAGGACGGAGCCCTCGGACAGTGCGGGGGACATCGCAGGATCCCGGGGACAAGGTAAGTAAGGAGGCACCAGGATCCTGCGATGTAATCCCGAGTGTGGCTCGGGGTTACCGCTAATGGTCCTGAAATGTAACCCCGAGCCACACTCGGGAAAACCGCCAGGGAGGCTACGATCCAGTTACCCCATGGTACAGGAATTCTGGAATCCACCCATGTCCTCCTATAGAAAAGGTAGAACGATGCGAGATCGATTGATTAAATCTGATCAACCTGTGGCTGCAGCAGCCAAACTAACCTTTCTGGGACCTAAAAATCTGGGATCGTATCCCTGTTTGTCATGCATACAATGTAACTCTATGATTAAAGGTAAATACTTTACACATCCACATAGGGGTTTCAACATCCCCATACGGGGTTACTACACATGCCAATCTTCATATGTAATTTATGCCATAAAGTGCCCGTGCGGTTTAGTTTATGTAGGGGAGACTACACAAAAAATTAAAGATAGGATAGCGAGACACAAATACTCAATACGAGATAAATTAACCCAATTACCGCTGGCGAGACACTTTTTGAAATTTGGCCACAATGTATCACAACTAAAGTATATGGTCCTAGAAGGTATTGAAAAAAATAGGAGAGGGGGCAACCGTGAATTGATTCTAAGAAAAAGAGAAGTATACTGGATACATTTTTTGAATACTATTGCTCCATATGGCTTAAATGTTGATTTGGATCTTTATTTATTTGTTTAACTGTTGGAATAAGCATTTAAAAGTAGCCAGATAAAATAACTTTATGATGGGGATATCTTTTTTGTTTTTACTCATGAATGTAACATTTCCCTGCGTTTTTATAGCTATTCCAAATATTCTATAATGCGAGTGAAGAGAATGAGAGATTTGACACCTGTTGCTTATCCTTGCTCTAATGGCATGTTATAGATAAATATATGCATATATAGATGTTAAATGGTATGCGATTTGAACTAATTAGCCATATTGATTCCATATGTGAAGTACTTCACTAAACCTGTATTTAAATGAATGATTGGATTGAAACCCTCAGATGTGCTTCAATGGATCTTAGGAAGGGCGTAAGCTGACTAGCCCGAGACGTAATCCATCCATCCATCCATATCTGAACCTACTTGTGTTTGAAACTGTGTAGGCATTTCGTGCCTGTGATTTTGGATTATACTTGCTTTGTAAATCCCTACTGAAGATATTGTGAAATAAAGCAAAGAAATTTTTAAGTGCAGCAACCTCTTGGACTCTTTTTCTATATACAAGGTCAGTGGGAAGACCTGATTGCTGGCACTAAATTGTAAGCAGAGTGCGGTTCTCCTCCACAAGTGAATATATATATATATATATACACACACACATATATATATACACACACATACACAGGAATTGTTTTTTTTTCATACCAGTAATGGCGGACAAATCGGACACTTTACTTTGTGGGAACCAGTGACACGAATACAGTGATCAGTGCTAAAATAATGAACTGTCACTGTACTAATGATGCTGGCTGGGACGGGGTTAAACATCTAGGGCGATCAAAGGGTTAAATGTGTGCACTACATGTGCTGTTTCTACTAAGGGGAGAGATGGATTTTACTCTCTGCTTTGCAGAAAAGGAAAATCCATCACATCCCCATTAACAGGACGGTGCTCTGCCTTGTTTACATAGGCAGATCTCTGTCCTGTGTCTCTCCTTGCTGATCAGCAGGTGTCAGCGGACACTCATTGGATGACATCTGCTGTGACTAATCACAGAAGAAACGACAAGCGCCCTATTATTTAACCACTGTGCTGCACTGATTGTGGGATCATTTTTTTTTTTTTTTTTTTTTTTATAGGTTAAACAAATGAAAGAAAAAATAAAAAAAAGGTAAAATATAAGCAATCCCAAACTTTTGGCCTTTTTTCCTTTATACCTCAAAAATTATATTAAATTAATTGCATACAGTATTGCATGACAAAGTAACTGTCAGTCAAACTATCACAGCACTGAAAATGGCCTGGGATTGAAGGTGTAGATACAGGATTGTACTCTACGTGGTTAATATAACATTTCAGAGGTACAGCACACTTCGAGATTTTCAATGGCTTGTAATAATTATCCTAAAGATCCCCCTTAACAGCAAGACCATCCAATCTTTGTAGCAGACACTAGGAGCAAACAAACAGATATCTTTGATGGGTCCCTTTTTCCAGGGAAGGTTGGCAAATAAAAAGGAACATGTGGTTGCAATGAAGCAGTTACTTTTATAAACTGCATAAACTATTTTGCACATCTTGAAAAAGCCAAATAAAAGCCTTACTTGTAAGTTGCATCTATTAATGTCTGCAGCATGTCATCCTCCCTTTCTTCAGACTGGCGGCGTTTCTGTATCACCTGGTAGAAGATTTGCTTGATCTCAAGGTGTGCTCGGTCTCGGCGTCTGTAAAATAAAAAAAAAAAACAAAAAAACATTCACATCTTCTGCATGGAGAACTCAAAACACCACAAGAGGTGCGATTATGTTCTTCAGCTTTGGAAATAAAGTAGCAATAATGAATTCCAGGTGGACATAGAATGATTACAAGAGTCCCCATGCATGTCATTTCGTGACACCTGAAGTCACATGACAACTGAAAATTTGAAAGCAGGCTTGCAGTGCGAGTGTCTATTTTTAAGATGTTGGGCAGTAGGTGGAAGCAAGGTTGCCATGGTGGGCACCACCAGTTTGTTGAGGTTCCCTTGTACTCCATACAGCAGGCAAAGGTGTCTGCAGCATTATGCGCAGAGAAAACATGTCACCACCCTCCTTAAAGTGATCTGTGATCAAGCTATGGACAGTCAAGTATTGACATACTACCAAACAGTAAAAGCTCTAAACAAGCCTCACTGACATCTGTAGCTGCAGGCACCTGGGAGCTATTAATCCTTAAATGTTTACAACAGATGCACTGAATTCCTTTAGCAGCTCAGCTCTCCTTGCCCAGGCATGACTCAGCAGCTCAGCCCCTCCTACTTCTACCTCCAGCAGTGACTCAGCAGCTCAGCTTCCCTTACGCAACAGTGACTCAGCTCCTCATACTTCTCCCTCCCAGCATTCACTCAGCAGATTAGCTCCTCCTACTTCTCCCAGCATTGACCCAGAAGCTCAGCCCCTCCTACTTCTCCCTTCCAGAGTGACTCAGCAGCTCAGGTCCGCCTGCTTTCCCCCACCCAAGTAGTGACTCAGCAGCTCAGCTTTCTTTACTCAGCAGTGACTCAGCAGCTCACCTCCTAGTACTTCTCCCTCCCAGCAGTGACTCAGCATCTCACCTCCTCCTACTTCTTCCTCCCAGCATTGACTCAGCAGCTCACCTCCTCCAACTTCTCCCTCCCAGTAGTGACTCAGCCGCTCACCTCCTCCTAATTCTCCCTAGCAGCATTGACTTAGCATCTCACCTCCTCCTAATTCTCCATCCCAGCAGTGGCTCAGCCACTCACCTCCTCCTACTTCTCCCTCCCAGCATTGACTCAGCATCTCAGCTCCTCCTAATTCTCTCTCCCAGCATTGACTCAGCAGCTCAGCTCCCCCTGCTCACACTCCCAGCAGTAATTTAGCAGCTCAGCTCCTGTTAACTTCACAGCTTTCTGGCTCTGGGAGAAGGAATCAGGGGGAGCTGAGCTGCTAACTGCTGGGAGGGGGGAGCATAGCTGCCATTTCTTTAGAAATTTTATGACAAAGCAGGTCCCACATATATCAGACAAGTATCTGCAATGAATGTGCATTTGGCACTATTTATTCTCACCTGAAGCTGGGCAGCGGCAGCCAGCCAGGGAGGAGCCAGGCAGCGTGTGTAAAGCCTCCATCCAGATCGGCGTACAGCTGGGCCACCCGCTCATCTAACAAGTTGCGAATCTCCTTTCCATGCAGACACCGACTGGCGGTCAGGATGATCAGCTCTGACAGGGCATCAAACAGGTCTACAGAGACCAGACATATGGTCAGTACTGGACAACTCTTACCGAAAAGAATGGTGTGTTCATTAAACCTACTGCAGACAATGGGTGGTAAATGATGGAATTACTACGAGAACCATCAGTCTCAAGCATCCTCCCCCCACCCTTTCCTGATCTGCAGGTATCCTCCTAACTCTTCTAGGCAGAAGCCAGCTGTAATCAAGCACAAGCTGAATATTGTGCAAGGGGTATGGGAACTCCAGCTAAAACTTTTTTTAAAAAGTGTTACTAAACAAACCCCCAACAGTAAAATCAGTGTGTATATGCAGTAAAGCATGCTTGTTATACTCGCTGTGGAACCTAAGGGGTTAATTCTCTGCATTGTCTAAAAAGGCTGTTTGATCCCGTCTTCTCTGATCCTCCCCTTCTTTTACTGTCCCCAATCCATCTGCTGATAGAACAGAGCCCTAGGAGGCGCTCTGCACATGCTCAGTTTGGTGTGTATTACTAGAGGGTATTTTCTTTTTTGGGAGAGTGCATGTGATCAGCACAAGGCCGATCAGCACCGTGCAGAGGGTCAGTGGTCATGCCGCCTCATAAGATAGTCAGAGGAGAATGAAAAATAGTCCTACACGCTTTAACCAGTGCTGGGCCGGTGTTCTGTCAAATTATCCAACCCATCAGAAACTCCAACCACTTAACTTCCGGTTTCTTTAAACCAGCAGTATGTGGGGTTTTAGGCAAATTGGTGGTTGGACACAACACCGGCAACCGAATAGAGTCCGGTGCACGATATTATGAGCGGAGATTATTACTCCGCTCCGATACTAGCCAACTAAATGGCCGCCTCCGAGGTGACAACCTTGTCCTCGTTAGCTGCTGTGCTGTCAAAATGGCTCAATCTTCCTGTACCGGACTATATTCGGGTTGCCGGTGTTGTGTCCAACCACCAATTCGTCATAATCTCTAATTACTGAAGGTTTAAATAAACCGGAAGTGACGTGGTTGGAGTTTCTGATGGGTTGTAGACATTGACAGAACACCAGACACTGATAGAAGTCACAGAACTTCTATATACTGCTGATGAGAAAGGGTATTTAGCCGTTTATATTTACTAAAATAATTGCATTTCCATGTTCTGTGTACTGTGGGAGACCAGATATAGTGAATGCAGAGTCCTGGGTTTAGGAACACTAAGTTTTGGATGGAGTGAGGAAGGGTTAGAACCTCTGTTATCTCTGCCTGCTTTCCTGTTGGGACAGGAAGTAAGGGATGTCTCCATTGCAAGGGAATATCCCCCAACCCCCAGAACAGAATGTAAGGGGAAACCAACAAACAGGAGTGAGAATTGTCCTTACTTCTGACGCCGCTATCTCCCCAACGCTTGAAATATTCAATGGTCTCCTCTTCAATCATTGTCACGTGCGTTTTGAAATGAGCAATGTTTAGACCGGTTTTAAACATTTTCTTCTGTTCCAAAAAGATCTACATAGAAAAAAAAAAAAAAAAAAAAAGGTAGAGTACATCAGTCAACAGTTGCCATTCTTGCCTTGCAGTACTGGGGTCCTGAGTTCTGCATCATCTTATGTGCGGTTTCACTTTATTCATGTAGGTTGTGTCTCACAACCCTAAAATGTATGTGTAAATAAACTGCAAGCTCCTCATGGCCTGAAGGGAATGTGTATATTGGGAAATACACAACGTTAAACAGGAAATACATAATGTAACTTTATCCAGTTATCACATCTGTGTAAGAGCCGAGATCCCTCCATACAAGATCACACAGTCCATTAATAAAATCCATGTCATCTTACCGGGTTTGGGACATCATAAGCGACTCCTTTCCCGAACACAGGAGTGGTCAGACGGGAATATACATCTTCAGCGTTCAAGTCTTCATTCTTGCTGTTAAAGAGCAATGCAGCGGCATCACTGCCCACTAGGTAGGTGAAGGTTTTTCCCACCATTGTGAAACTGAAGACGGGCCCATACTACAAAGCACGAAATCAAGAGAACATGCCGGATTACTTTTATTAACCAGATAAATTGGCACAATAATTCTGCATTAATCTTTAAACACTTGGCTAACAGCTAATACGGTGAAGGAAATCTAAAACTCTGGATTGTCACCAGTACAAGAGTGCATTTTGAACAAAAACTTCTGGCTTTGTCTGCACTTTCATTAGGAGTAAGAACCACTGCTCTCCCGGGCTGGTCTGTCGTAGTACATGTATGTGGCGGCCTCAGCCTGCAACCCTCCGCAAGCCACGCCATCTGATGTGTTTCACCCCACCCGTCGGGGCTTAATCAGGGGCTTTATAACTAAGCCCCGATAAATTGGGTGAAATGCGTCAAAGTGTGGCTTGTGGAGGGGTGCAGGCTGAGGCTGTCACATACATATTCTAATACAGATCAGGCCGGGATAGTGGCAGTTCTTACTCCTATGATAAACACTACTAGATGGTGATATTTCACGCCGGCACCCCATTCCTGAGCACCAGTGGGACAATACATAAGTCTTTCTGCTCAGAGATACACTACAAGTTACATTCGTACATCAGGAGGCCAACACAAAAGTCAGCAATAGCGCATCAAAGAGAAGGATTTGGCTTTTTAATAAGCTTGGACAGTAGTCCACCAAGTCCAGCTTCTCAAAGCTCAGTTTTTGTTCAGAAAAAAAGGAAAACTAAGCTTCACATACAGGATAAAAAAATGAAAACTCCTTATCCCCCACTCCCCCCCCCCCCCCCCCCCCGATCAATCAGTCCAATTTGTGGATGGAAAGATTGTTCTACTAGCATACTTATAATTTGGGTGAGAATGTTGTCTGCACTGCTCACTGCTCTCCTTGCTGGACGGGAAGCTGTACCTGAGAACCTGCAGTACAAGGATCTCCCTGCTTCACCCATTCGGTGTTCTGTGCTTCCTTCATTTATCATGCAGCGTCTTACTGCCCCCCACCCCCTCTAGGCATCAAGGGGAAAGATCTTGGGTTAAATTATTATTTATTGAAGTCTGACTTTTGGCCAAGGCATTAGAGGCCCAATCCCCTCACCCATCATCAAAAACCAGTTCAGAATCAATATGCGTATACCCAAACCAAGTGTCTGGCTACATTTAAGACCCGCACATACATACTATAAGATCTCCTATTTTAGCAATGTACAGAGAAAAACTGTGAATAGTAAAGTGATCTATTGTACAAAGTAGGATTGCACCAATACTATTTTTTACCAGCAAGTATGGAGTACGAATACTTTCAGTCAAGTACTCGCCAATACCAAGTACAAAATGAATGGGCTCAAATTCGCACTGCAAAGAATCACATGTGATTCACATGCGATGGACAGGAATGCAGTAAGATTCCTGTCCAAATCGGATGCGGATTTCCTCACCGCTCCGGTGTGAACCCAGGCTGAAGTCACTATGACAAGCCAGGATTCAAACAAGAGCGGCGGGGAAACCACATGCAATTGTTTTCAAAGCAATTTGAGCCAATTCATTTTGTATGGGCTCAAAATCGCACTGCAAAAGGTATCGGTTTCAGGTATCAGAGCATTTGCACATGTAGGAGTACTCATGCAAATGCTTAGTATCAGTGCAACCCTAGTATTAAGATATCACCAACTCACCTGCTCATAAGCTCTTTCTAGAAATTCAATCGGACTCTTCCCAAAAGAGATGGCATGTCCCAGGAAGGGAATCGAAGATGAAATGTATGGCGGATATTTCTACACAGGACATAAAAGTAATAATACATTTAGTGGCCACAGTTTATTACTTATTCCAAAAGAATGTTTTGAAAAACATATTCGGGGGCCCCATAACTATGGCAAAGTACCTCCTGGAAATCCTAGAAAGTTACACAAGAACACTTGACCCTGCCCCAAAACAACAATGGCTGAGCACCTCTGCATCAGATCACAACTCTCCCAGCATTCCTGAGGGCAATAAAGGAACTCTCGCCAACCAGTCTGCTCACTTTATCTGTTGCGCATAAAATCACAGCTATCTGCACAACCGATATTCACTGTCTACTGCTGCCAAAGAATCTTATGGATCCAATGTGCTTTATGGTATGTCCAATGCCTGGCCCACCTATGATGCAATGGTTCCTTCTACTGTTCTCTACTTTACTACTGTGTCTTATAGTAATGTAGGAAAAACACTGAGCACAGGGGGAACCAGGCATCAGTCTCACCCAGAAGGGTGCCAGGTCTAAATCATTGCTCGGTAAACTTGCAGGCTCCTTTCAACACAGCTAAGATACTATTCTTCACGTGTGAAGAGCAGACTAGAGCTCCATCTGCTGGCTGGGTAGAAGACTACATTATATTATTATGCAGCATTTAAACCCTTCTTGGTAAGAAGAAACGGCTGCACAACACGTTAGTTCCAAATGTAATTTATTGAAAAACCCAAGGTGGCACCACAGGACACCAACAAGTAGTCTAGGTAGATGCGTTTCACACACTAAGGTTGTGCTTAATTATTAAGCCAGGTAATGATTAAGCACAACCTTATTGTGTGAAACGCGTCTACCTAGACTACTTGTTGGTGTTCTGCGGTGACACCTTGGGTTTTTCAATAAATGGCATTTGGAACCAACGTGAGGTGCAGCCATTTCTTCTTACCTTGATACTATCCACGGAGGTGAGCCGGGGCTAGCACTCACGTAGAGGTTCCATCAGGCTCATCTACTCCACCTGGAGCAGCGAGTTCCCTTTACTTTAAACCCTTCTTACCGGCTGTACACATATGTGTAAGCGCAGAGGTGGGCCTTATTCTGTGCTGCCACCTTTATGAGTATCAGTTTTGTGTCAGGAGCACGCTTAGCCAAGTGCCCCCCCCCAACACTATGACCACACCTCAACAGAAAGCTCCTGGTTACAGAGTGCCGTTCGGGAGCCAGTAGGCCAGGCTCCCGATCACCGACAGCCAATGACCTTAACCACATGATCAGGAAACCCATGAAATGCTTCAGAGTGTGAGGATCTGGCAACCAGTGCAGCGGTATTCATATATCACTTTCTTATAACTGCTCTGGCGGTTCTGGTCAGGGTGAAAGGAGAACAGGATCTAAATTCTTCTATAGTTGATAATACTATTATTATTATTATTAAACCCTCCTTTGCTCCAGGTGTTAGGGTTTCTTTTACCTTCCATATTAAGGGGTTAATATTTAGCTGCCTATGCATACCTCTGTGATTATTGGAGCGCATGGTTTCTGAGCAGCAGATCTTACCTAGCAACCCTTCTACTCTATCAAATCCAAGTAAGTATAAATTAGCTAGTTCAGCTAACCCAAGCAACCCTCCATGAAGTATAAACAGCTCACATGAATAACACTGGAGATGACAGTTCCAACACTATACACGTACCACATTATCAGCTTCCACCGTGTTGAGGTGCTTGAAGGCCAACTTGGACAGATAGGCCAGAGTGAGGAGGAAGGCGCAGGGAAGAAGCACCTTTGAAGCCAAACTGTCTCCCACGGCCTCCTCCAGAAAGGTGCCCCCTGCCTGCCACAGACTCACCAGCATGGTCACCTGCACAAGAAATAACACAAGGTCACTATAACATGGAGAAGCAAAAGCTCAAGTAGTATCAGTTTTATTGGATGGATCTGTCTCCTATATATGGCAGCCTTCATGAGACTGGGGTCAGCAACCGGTGAATCATTATCTACTCATCCAACGAGGTCATATGATGGTTAGATTGCAAATCCGCCATGATGCCCATTCCTTACCCTCCCACACCTCAGCAGCAATGGTCTTTACAGAGTGAAGTGAAGTCTTAGACACACCTCTTCTACTCAAGACGAATCATATGACACAGCCAAGGGGGGACCTGGGAGGATTTCCTATAGTCTGCCAGGCAATCGCTGAGTGGGAGGGAGGAATTTGTGAACTCTGTTAGTTACTACTGACCCCCGCATCACATTACTACTGACCCCCGCATCACATACTACTGACCCCCGCATTACATACTACTGACCCCCGCATCACATACTACTGACCCCCGCATCACATACTACTGACCCCCGCATCACATACTACTGACCCCCACACTCTGCATCGCACGTTACTCTACTGAACTATGCATTACTTACTACTGGCCTCTGAATTCTGTCACTTACTACAGACCCCTCCACTCTGCATCACATATTAACATACTATGCACTACATACTCCTGACCCCTGCAATCAGTGTAACTACTGAACTCTGTACTGCTCACCATTGACCTCTGAACTCTTCAAACCTTCCCTACTTTAAATGGGTCTTGCTAGGTTCTCTTTAAAAATAGAAAGCACGCTGGCCCCTGGTGATCTTTGATCTCCTCCATGTTCTTCAAGTAGGTCTCCTTCACTCCAGTGTTGCCTATCCCTTTTTTGGTCTCTTCACCATTTAACACTTTTGGTAGGGTCGGCTGCCTGTGCCCCCCTCTGTGTGCGATGGTTCCTTCCTCGGACCCTAGCATCAGTACAGGCCTCAGCAGGGATGTGTGTGTGTGGGGGGGGGGGACCTCAGCATGTGACATAAGCTGAAGAGTTTTATAGTGGCCGCAGTCCTGGAACAGTGGGAGGGTGGTAGACACAGACCTCCAGGGAGGCGAGTAAAAAGCCTTGTACACACTACTACTTTTGGGGGTTAAACGAATATAAAAAACAAAACAAAAAAACTGACAGCTCAGGTCAGAGCCGCTCTACTAACAATCCAATGTTAGTACAGTGATCTCTCCTGATGTTCTAATAGAAATATGAATTGGCTATGGCAGGGTTTATCAATCAGGGTTCCCCCAGAGGTCGCTAGGGGTTCCCTGAGCATGGAGTGAATTCTGGATTTCAGATAAGTTCCCACTGACACCATTGATCTTTTTAACTATCTGTAAGGGGGAGATTCTTCCCAATGACCACAAGTGTAAGGATCATTCTTACCACTGACCATCACACTAATGTATCATGAGATGATAAGATTGAGAAATGCTGATCTATGGCATTGTTCAGAGAACACCTTCATTTACTATGCGACTTCTCAATTAAAACTGATATACAGTATATGTCAATAGATGACAGATCTAATGCAGCCTCAGCCATTACAATGCATGCAGAGATGGCGACTCCGCTCCCTTCCAATGACTCCCACCTACTGACAGCACCATAGAGGAAGCAGAGCAATGCAATATACAGAACACCCGGACCACCCTGTAACAGGCCATCTTGGAATATTTATTGTTTGTACAGCATTTTATGAGCACTGCAATTATTAAAGTGGGACTTTAAAGTGGAGCTCCAGTCCCCATAATACATTTTTTTTAAATGCTCCACCAGGATTGTTAGGGCTTCTACTTTAAGATTTGCACAATGTTATTAATGTGTTCCTTCTTCCTTCTTTTAAATCAATAAAATATTACCAGATCTCAGAAGCAGGCAGGGGCCATCGAGGTTGTGGGCATCTGAAGCCCGCTTGCGTTTACTGATGGGAATTGATGCAGCTGGCTACCCAGCGTGCATCTCCCGATCTCACGCTTGCTCAGTAATGACACTGCACAGCGCAGTTTCTTCATTAGGCAATTCCTATGGACTCCCAGGATAGATGACAACGATATCCCAGGAGCCCAAGTGAATCGCCCTAGGACGACATCGCCTAGTCGGCCGGACTGGAAGTGCCGCATACTCAGATCAAAATAAAGTATTTAAACATAAAAGAAATTTTAAAAAATTATATATATATATATATGTATATAATTATAATTCTGCCTAGGGGACGCTTGCCGTTTCTTCTGTGATTAGTCAGAGCAGATGTCGTCCAATCAGTGTCCGCCGACACCCGCTGATCAGCAAGGAGAGACACAGGACGGAGATCTGCCTATGTAAACAAGGCAGAGCACCGTCCTGTTAACGGGGATGTGATGGATTTTCCTTTTCTGCAAAGCAGAGAGTAAAATCCATTCTCTCCCCTTAGTAAAAACAGCACACGTAGTGCACACATTTAACCCTTTGATTGCCCTTAGATGTTTAACCCCGTCCCAGCCAGTGTCATTAGTACAGTGACAGTGCATTATTTTAGCACTGATCACTGTATTCATGTCACTGGTTCCCACAAAGTGAAGTGTCAGATATATAATTATTCCATTTAGAAATGCACTGCGGATGGCCATATGGATGAATAAATGAGTAAATGTTAAAAATGGGTGGAACTTCACTTTAAAATGTAAAGATTTGCTATGTTGTAGGGAACACGTAGACCTGTAAGATGTGCCTATGCAGTACCCTAAAAAAAAAAAAAAAAAAAAAAAAAAAAAAAAATCTACCCATTGTCTCCATACTTTCTGAAAAACAGCAGTGCACTTCCTGGTATGTGTGTACCCAGGCACTCCTGTCCCTACAGTCTCATAGCTGTATATCTGCAGTATGAGATCACCCAAGGCACTGCTGCCTCTGACTGCTAGTCTCAGGTGATCTGGAGATGTCACTACTTTGCTGCTTACAGTTTTTCTTGGTCGGGATGCTCCGTCAGATTAGGCGACTCCTCAGATTTCGTAACGGAAGTGACGTTCCGTCATGGCCATCTTGGTACACCCAGCACTCGGCCACACTAAACCTACAGTCTGAAGTCGCCAAGCGGAAATCATTTTACACCCACCTAAATCTTGCATTTTACACTTATTTTTACCACTAAACTGAGCTTATATCGTGAAATACAGTATTTAGAAATCCGTGACACTGTTTTGACGTTGAATTTTAAAAAGCAGCAGCAAGCCTGGTGATCTCACACGTTTGTTGATCTGACAGAAGACTGCTGCTTTAAAAATTCAACATCAAAACAGTGTCACAGACTTCTAAATACTGTATTTCACAAGATGGCAAGATTTCGGTGGGTGTAAAAAGATGTCCGCTTGGCAACTTCAGACTGTAGGCTTATGCTGGCCACACACTATACGAAAAATCGGCCGAACACATTTTCGAAAAACGAACGTTCGACCGTGACCGCAAACGATCGTGCCATCATGTAATGACCGATAAATTGTTCAGTGGACATGAATAAATAATTTTTTGTTTGTTTTTTTACATATACCTAGTGCAGACAGTTCGGACGGGAAACACATTAACCTTGCAATTTATCGTACGTTCGGCAGAAATTTTCCAAACTTCCCGTTCGTTTTTTTTCCACAAAAACGTCAAACGATTATCGATTTGTGCCCATTAACTTGCCGAAAAACGAACGAAGTGTCTATACGAACGATTTTTCGGCCAATTTTTCGTATAGTGTATGGCCAGCATTAGTGTGGCCGAGTGCGAGGAGTACCAAGATGGCTGTCCTTGAACGTCACTTCCGTTACAAGTTTTGATGGGTCGCCTACTCTGATGAAACAGGGACTCCAATGTGCGAAAGCAAGGCCCCGCCTCTATCAAGATGGCCGCCCCCACACCGAGACTCAATACAGAAGGCATGGTGAGTCAGTAAAAGGAAGGATCAGATGCTGGGAGATCACAGCCAATGATATGACTATTCAATTTTCCTTTCTGGGCACAGCTTCCCGGGTTGTCTTGGCCGATCCATAGGAGCCCATTCAGCAAGGAAAAGGAACAATTACTACTCACGCCAACCAATCAGAATTCATTTTTTACTGGAATAAAACTTAATTTGCCATTTTGAAGTTACAGATTTCTGCACGGCCTTACTGAGTCACCCAAAAAAGAAGGATTTTTGCCAAAGATTTTTTTTTGTTTTATATACAGTGTGGAAGGGTTAGGGCTCGGGGAGGTACAAATAGACAGTTCAGCTGTGGTTTTTACCACCCCCCGACCTCCCCCTATAAGTTGTAAAGGCAGCCAGATGAGGTTGTACACACTGTCCCAGTACCGCCGCAGACGCGACCTATTCAAGCAAATGTTTTAATGTAACACGGTATTCCCATTAATAAACTCCATTTGACAGAAGCTGCAGCGCTATTCGTATTATTGCTGTGTCCATGTTAAAGAGATTCCAGTTTGTCTTAACAGTTGTCAGTGGAGCAATGCAAAAATCTTCTGGTTGTCACCAAAACAGGAAGTGATTATGAATCTTCCAATAGGGACACCTGGTCCAGATTCCACTCACTTCCTGCCTCATCTCCCAGCGGGGACACAGACAGCAATATGAAATCTGGAAGAGGCTCCAAGCCCTCCACACTCTTATCCAAAGCTAGAAAAAAAAAATGACCGGTCATTGACAGCCATACCCAGCTATATATACACATGGAGAAAATGATAAAAAAAGAGATACGATTGAAGGTAACATGTACACCCACAACGGAGCCTGGAACAAAGAGCAATGTACAGAATGCAGAAAGCCAGAGAAACCAATCAGAGATCTTTTTTTTTTTATTCAGTGGTGAAATATAAAATCAGGCTTGCAAGGTTTCTGAGATAGATAGGATAGATAGATTGGATAGATTGGATAGATATTTTTTTCTCATGAGTCAGGGATACATCGAAATGTGACAAATTTATTCTACTTAGATTAAAGAGAAGACATTGGCTGCCCCCCCATCCTGCAGACTGCACAGGTCTATGCGATATTGTATTGGGATACTGGGAGGGTGATTTACTAAAAGCAAATATACTGTACACTGCAAGTGCAGTATCACTAGATGTGAGGGGAAGCTCTGCTGATTTCTATCATCCAATCATGTGCAAGCAAAAATGCATTTTTTTTTTTTTTTTACTTTAGTTTGTTTGTGCTTTTTTTTTTTGTTTGTTTTGGGTTTTTTTCCTTGCACGTGATTGGGTATTCTTTGTGAAGTGAAGCTTCACCTTATTTACTAAGCTCTGGAGCTACAGCACTTGCGGTGCACAGTATATTTGCCTTTAGTAAACCCACCCAATGATCTCATATTGTGGATGATCCCATTTGATGGAATTTATTTTGGGGGGGGGGGCTGCAGGGTGGCCTCTTGCCCATTGACTATGGGCCTGGGCTTTTAAGGGAACACTACTCTTTGGGAGGTGTGTGCCTGGGGGATCTGTGGAGTGGTCTTGTTTGTCCTTGTTTCTTGTCTCCCTAAAACACACAGGGGGTTATTTACTAAAGCTGGAGAGTGCAAAATCTGGTGCAACTCTGAATAGAAACCAATCAGCTTCCAGGTTTTATTGCGAAAGCTTAATTGAACAGGTTGAGGTTAGAAGCTGATTGGCTACCATACACAGCTGCACCAGATTCTGAGTGCTCCAGTTTTAGTAAATCTACCCCACAGACTCTGAGAACTGGAGGACCCAGATACATATTTAGGGGCTTCTATGCCCAAAAACAGCAATGACTGCTTTAGATTGTGATATATAGAGCAACCTGATTCTGGAGTCTCCTGATATCGTCCGTTTATTAGGGGTCACGTGTTTATACGTATGATCATGTGTATTGTACTTTGTGAGCTTGTTGCTGGACAGTCTGGGATTCCTGATTAACCACTTCAGCCTCTGAAGATTTTACCCCCTTCCTGACCAGAGCACTTTTTGCGATTCGGCACTGCATCAGTTTAACTGACAATTGCCCGGTCGTGCAACGTTGCACCCAAACAAAATTGACGTCCTTTTTTCCCCCACAAATAGAGCTTTCTTTTGGTGGTATTTGATCGCCTCTGCGGTTTTTATTTTTTGCGCTATAAACAAATAAAGAGCGACAATTTTGAAAAAAAAAAGCAGTATTTTTTACTTTTTGCTATAATAAATATCCGCCAAAAATATATATAAAAAAAAAAAACTACATTTTTTTCCCCAGTTTAGGCCGATACGTATTCTTCTACACATTTTTTGGTAAAATAAATAAATAAAAATCGCAATAAGCGTATATTGATTAGTTTGCGCAAAGGTTATAGCGTCTACAAAATAGGGGATAGTTTTATGGCATTTTTATTATTTTTTTTATTTATTTATTTTTTATTAGTAATGGTGGCGATCTGCGATTTTTATCGTGACTGCGACATTATGGCGGACAGATTGGACAATTTTGACACTATTTTGGGACCATTGGCATTTATACAGCTATCAGTGTTATAAAAATGCATTGATTACTGTATAAATAACACTGGCAGGGAAGGGGTTAAACACTAGGGGGCAACCAAGGGGTTAAGTGTGTCCTAGGGAGTGATTCTAACTGTAGGGGGGGATTGTCTCATTAGAACATGACAGAGATCACTGCTCCCGATGACGGGGAGCGGTGATCTTTGTCATGACAATAGGCAGAACAGGGAAATGCCTTGTTTACAGCATCTCCCTGTTCTACAGCTCCGTGACACGATTGCGGGACACCGGCGGACATAGAGTCCGCGGGTCCCGCGGGCACGGAGCACGCTGCGGTCGCTCGCCCCACAATGCCGTTTCTTAAAGGGGGCGTACCTGTACACCCATTTGCGCAGCCGTGCCATTGTGCCGATGTACATCGGTGTGCGCTGGTCGGCATTGTCTAGGTGTGAATTCCCATTCACTTATTGTTTCTGTCTGTTGGCTAATTTGGCAACTCTTGGAGGTTCCTATGATAGGATCAGTCTTGTGTCCTCGTTATCTGACCATTGTGTGATGTTTTGGGTATTATTTGGTTTTATTGTGGTGACTGACCTACTTTTGAAGTGTATAAAAACCTGTACAATAAAGAGTCATTCCTTTGGTTCTATCCCCACATCTGTTCTATGTACGATGATTGGGGTAAAGGGCTGGTATCGGCTCTCGGTCCGCTCGGAACGGTTTGGAGGGCAGGACACGCTGTTTAGCGGAAGAACCTTAGCGGGGTGCCAGGCGGTCCGTCACAGATTTCCATCTGCCTGTGTATGGCCTGTATTCTACAATGCTGTACAAATGTCTGAGCCCCCCGGGATCACAACAAGCTGCAGAACTGTGCACTGTGTGTATAAGAATCATTACTGAGAGACCCCATCCTAAATCTTAGGGGGGGGGGGCGAACAGAACCCTCCAATACACCTCCCCCCCCCTCCACAGATCATCCTGAACCCAACAATACAAATCACATACACAAGAGGTGGCAATCCACAGAAATAGGTCAGGGTGGGGGGTGATTGATCAATAAATGATCACAAAATATGGACGGATGGATGAACAGATTGTTTGGTTGACAGGATTGGATGGATGGATGGATGGATGGACAGGCAGTGGCGTATCTAAGGTATGGCAGCCATGGCAAGTGCCATGGGCGCCATGGGGGGAAGGGGCGGCAAAAAGCCGCCCTCTGCATGAATAAAAAACCCCCACCTGTCCTCCCAGACTAATACAGCCCCCGGCGCCGCGGCCAGCCTGCAGGATCGCGGCGCTGGTGTTCTATCAGATGGCTGTGGGGCTCGGTTTAGGCTGAGGGAGGCTCTGTCAGCAGGGAGGGGCGGGGCAGGGAGCTCCACTGACGCTCTGACCCTGCCCTGCCCCGCCCCATGTATTCTGTATGTGCTCGGAGCACTGACATCGCCTCTCCTGGACCACGAATATCCCAGCCCCCTACCGCTGTAAGCCCCGCCCCTACCGCCGTAAGCCCCGCCCCCTATCACGGAAAGCTCCGCCCCCGGACCTCTGAGAGGTGAGCCCGGCTGGTCAGGTAGGTCTTAAATTCTACCTATAGACTCAGTGTTACTAAACCCTCCCTGACAATGTTCTTTATCCCCCTGTATAGCTGTGCATCGCTGAAAGCTTAAAATTTTAAAACTGGCTACTTGGTCATCTGCTGTAGTATGTCACATTCGCAGTCTGGTCGTCTGCAGTAGTCGCATTCGCAGTCTGGTCGTCTGCAGTAGTCGCATTCGCAGTCTGGTCGTCTGCAGTAGTCGCATTCGCAGTCTGGTCATCTGCTGTAGTCGCATTCGCAGTCTCTGGTCATCTGCTGTAGTCGCATTCGCAGTCTCTGGTCATCTCCTGTAGTCGCATTCGCAGTCTCTGGTCATCTCCTGTAGTCGCATTCGCAGTCTCTGGTCATCTCCTGTAGTCGCATTCGCAGTCTCTGGTCATCTGCTGTAGTCGCATTCGCAGTCTCTGGTCATCTCCTGTAGTCGCATTCGCAGTCTCTGGTCATCTCCTGTAGTCGCATTCGCAGTCTCTGGTCATCTCCTGTAGTCGCATTCGCAGTCTCTGGTCATCTCCTGTAGTCGCATTCGCAGTCTCTGGTCATCTCCTGTAGTCGCATTCGCAGTCTCTGGTCATCTCCTGTAGTCACATTCGCAGCCTCTGGTCATCTCCTGTAGTCGCATTCGCAGTCTCTGGTCATCTCCTGTAGTCGCATTCGCAGTCTCTGGTCATCTCCTGTAGTCGCATTCGCAGTCTCTGGTCATCTCCTGTAGTCGCATTCGCAGTCCCTGGTCATCTCCTGTAGTCGCATTCGCAGTCTCTAGTCATCTCCTGTAGTCGCATTCGCAGTCTCTGGTCATCTCCTGTAGTCGCATTCGCAGTCTCTGGTCATCTCCTGTAGTCGCATTCGCAGTCTCTGGTCATCTCCTGTAGTCGCATTCGCAGTCTCTGGTCATCTCCTGTAGTCGCATTCGCAGTCCCTGGTCATCTCCTGTAGTCGCATTCGCAGTCTTTGGTCATCTCCTGTAGTCGCATTCGCAGTCTCTGGTCATCTCCTGTAGTCGCATTCGCAGTCTCTAGTCATCTCCTGTAGTCGCATTCGCAGTCTCTGGTCATCTCCTGTAGTCGCATTCGCAGTCTCTGGTCATCTCCTGTAGTCGCATTCGCAGTCTCTAGTCATCTCCTGTAGTCGCATTCGCAGTCTCTGGTCATCTCCTGTAGTCGCATTCGCAGTCTCTGGTCATCTCCTGTAGTCGCATTCGCAGTCTCTGGTCATCTCCTGTAGTCGCATTCGCAGTCTCTGGTCATCTCCTGTAGTCGCATTCGCAGTCCCTGGTCATCTCCTGTAGTCGCATTCGCAGTCTCTGGTCATCTCCTGTAGTCGCATTCGCAGTCTCTAGTCATCTCCTGTAGTCGCATTCGCAGTCTCTGGTCATCTCCTGTAGTCGCATTCGCAGTCCCTGGTCATCTCCTGTAGTCGCATTCGCAGTCTCTGGTCATCTCCTGTAGTCGCATTCGCAGTCTCTGGTCATCTCCTGTAGTCGCATTCGCAGTCTCTAGTCATCTCCTGTAGTCGCATTCGCAGTCCCTGGTCATCTCCTGTAGTCGCATTCGCAGTCCCTGGTCATCTCCTGTAGTCGCATTCGCAGTCTCTGGTCATCTCCTGTAGTTGCATTCGCAGTCTCTGGTCATCTCCTGTAGTCACATTCGCAGTCTCTGGTCATCTCCTGTAGTCACATTCGCAGTCTCTGGTCATCTCCTGTAGTCGCATTCGCAGTCTCTGGTCATCTCCTGTAGTCGCATTCGCAGTCTCTGGTCATCTCCTGTAGTCGCATTCGCAGTCTGGTCATCTGCTGTAGACACATTCGCATTCTGGTCATCTCTTGTAGTTGCATTCGCAGTCTGGTCATCTCCTGTAGTATGTCGCATTCGCAGTCTGGTCATCTCCTGTAGTATGTCGCATTCGCAGTCTGGTCATCTGCTGTAGTCACATTCGCAGTCTGGTCATCTCCTGTAGTATGTCGCATTCGCAGTCTGGTCATCTCCTGTATTCGCAGTCTGGTCATCTCCTGCAGTCACATTCGCAATCTGGTCATCTCCTGTAGTATGTCGCATTCGCAGTCTGGTCATCTCCTGTATTCGCAGTCTGGTCATCTCCTGTAGTCACATTCGCAGTCTGGTCATCTCTTATAGTCACATTCGCAATCTGGTCATCTCCTGTAGTATGTCGCATTCGCAGTCTGGTAATCTCCTGTATTCGCAGTCTGGTCATCTCCTGTAGTATGTCGCATTCGCAGTCTGGTCATCTGCTGTAGTCACATTCGCAGTCTGGTCATCTCCTGTAGTATGTCGCATTCGCAGTCTGGTCATCTGCTGTAGTCACATTCGCAGTCTGGTCATCTCCTGTAGTATGTCGCATTCGCAGTCTGGTCATCTCCTGTAGTATGTCGCATTCGCAGTCTGGTCATCTCCTGTATTCGCAGTCTGGTCATCTCCTGTAGTCACATTCGCAGTCTGGTCATCTCTTATAGTCACATTCGCAATCTGGTCATCTCCTGTAGTATGTCGCATTCGCAGTCTGGTCATCTCTTGTAGTTGCATTCGCAGTCTGGTCATCTCCTGTAGTATGTCGCATTCGCAGTCTGGTCATCTCCTGTAGTATGTCGCATTCGCAGTCTGGTCATCTCCTGTAGTATGTCGCATTCGCAGTCTGGTCATCTCCTGTATTCGCAGTCTGGTCATCTCCTGTAGTCACATTCGCAGTCTGGTCATCTCTTATAGTCACATTCGCAATCTGGTCATCTCCTGTAGTATGTCGCATTCGCAGTCTGGTCATCTCCTGTATTCACAGTCTGGTCATCTCCTGTAGTATGTCGCATTCGCATTCTGGTCATCTCCTGTATTCGCAGTCTGGTCATCTCTTATAGTCACATTCGCAGTCTGGTCATCAGCTGTAGTCACATTTGCAGTCTATTTAAAAGTAGTACCTGCTGTTGCACAAATCACTTTATTACACTTTTATTTCTGATATTTATGGCTACGCATATTAATTTAATCCATATTGAGCACCATATTTGATTGGCTGCTTCTGCTTGGCATATACACACAATAAAATAGTGCTCATTATGGATTAAATAAATAGATATCATAAAGTTTAATAAAGTGATTTGTGCAACAAGCTCCTTAAACAGTCCACATCCAGCGAAAGTTCATGCAGTGCAAACTTTGCAGTACATGAACTTTCACTGAATGTAGAATGTTTAATGACCAGGGGCGAACTGATCCATTGGGCAGTTTATGTAGTACTAATCCATAATTTGTTAATAGAAAGATTAAAGAGCTTGACTTGTAGTTTTGTTAGCTGTTTTTTTTTTTGTTTTTTTTTTGACAGGGGTGCAGTTTCAGTGCTTGCCATAGGCGCCATTTTCACTAGATACGCCTCTGTGGACAGGTGACTGGATGGATGGACTGATAGATGGTTAGATGGATGGATGGATGGCCTGTTTGACATAAATTGACGTAAGGTGAATGGATGGATGGACAGACAGACAAGTGAATTGATGAATTAGTTGACAGATGAATGGATGGACGGACAGATAGACGGACTGCTTTGTTGACAGGATTTGATAGATTGATGAATGATGGACAGGTGAATGGATTGATAGCAGGGGCGTAACTACTACCATAGCGACCCATGCGGGCGCTATGGGGCCCGCAACCAAGTGGGGCCCAGTAAGGATGAGAGCACCGCCGGCACAGTCTCCCAGCCAGGGGAAGAGAGAGGAGAGGAAGAGGCAAGCTGTGACCTGTGCCCAATGCAGCGTGACCTGGGCCCAATACAGCGTTGCCTGTGCCCAATACAGCCTGGTCTGCCTGTGCCCCATACAGCCTCCCCTGTGCAGAGGAAGAGGCAAGCCACCCGGATCAGCTGAGAGCTAGAACTTCCAGTGTTCCCGGGGCTCACGTCACATAGCTCCACCTCTTGGCCCGGTGCCTTTGATAGACAGAACACCAATCCAATGCGGGACGTGTGACATCATCAAAGGCGTAAGGCCAAGAGGTGGGGCTATGTGACGATGAGCCCCGGGAAGACGGGAAATTCAAATGAAAGCTATTACATCGGGCAATCCCGCTCTCTGCTGATCCAGGTGGCTTGCCTCTTCCTCTGCACAGGTGAGGCTGTATGGGGCACAGGCAGACCAGGCTGTATTGGGCACAGGCAACGCTGTATTGGGCACAGGTCACGCTGCACGGGGCACAGGTCACGCTGCACGGGGCACAGGTCACGCAGCACGGGGCACAGGTCACGCAGCACGGGGCACAGGTCACGCAGCACGGGGCACAGGTCACGCAGCACGGGGCACAGGTCACGCAGCACGGGGCACAGGTCACGCAGCACGGGGCAAAGGTCACGCAGCACAGGTCACGCTGTATGGGGCACAGGTCACGCTGTATGGGGCACAGGTCACGCTGCATTGGGGCACAGGTCACGCTGCATTGGGGCACAGGTCACGCTGCATTGGGCACAGGTCACGCTGCATTGGGCACAGGTCACGCTGCATGGGGCACAGGTCACGCTGCATGGGGCACAGGTCACGCTGTATGGGGCACAGGTCACATTGTATGGGGCACAGGTCCCGCTGCATTGGGGCACAGGTCACGCTGCATTGGGGCACAGGTCACGCTGCATTGACACTAGGGCAGCTGTGGGGGGGGCTGTTTGCAGGGGGGCCCCATACAACATGTTGCTATGGGGCCCTGCTATTTCTAGTTACGCCCCTGATTGATAGGTTGATGGATGCTTGGACACAGGGGCATTGCTAGGTCTACAAAAGATCTGGGGCTAGAGCCCATACACATGTATATACGTGTGTGTATATCCCCAGAGAGCCCCCCACTTGCATCGGGGTCCCCAGAGAGCCCCCCTCCCTTTTGGGACCCCTGCAGAGACTCTGGACTATGGGCCCCAGATTCGGGGCTATAGCCCCAAAAGCCACCCCCTAGCAACGCCACTGCTTGGACAGATAGACGGATGGACTAGTTGACAGATAAATAAATAGACGGAAGATGGATGGATGGATGGATGGATGGATGGATGGATGGATAGCCTGGCGGGTGAATGGACGGACTGGTTGACAGATGGATGGACAAATAAATGAATGGCTAGGTTGGTGGATGGACAGACAGGTGAATGAATCGATGAATGGATGGATGGACCAATGGATAGAAGGGTGGATGGATGGACAGATGAGAGGACAGATAGTACAGGGATGGGTGTAGGTGGTGCAGGGATGGTGTAGGAATGGATAGATGGTGGGTGTAGGGATGGTTGGTTGATGGATGGATGTTTGAGGGATGGAGTGATGGATGGTTGGTGTAGGGAGTGATGGATGGTTGGTGTAGGGAGTGATGGATGGTTGGTTGGTTGGATGGATGGTTGGATGTTTGAGGGATGGAGTGATGGATGGTTGCTGCAGAGATGGAGTGATGGTTGGTTGGTGTAGAGAGGGATGGAGTGATGGATGGTTGGTGAAGGGATGCTTGGAGTAGGGATGGATGGTGTAGGGATGGATGGTGTAGGGATGGATGGTGTAGGGATGGATGGTGTAGGGATGGTTGGTGTAGGGATGGTTGGTGTAGGGATGGTTGGTGTAGGGATGGATGGAGTAGGGATGGATGGAGTAGGGATGGTTGGTGTAGGGATGGATGGAGTAGGGATGGTTGGTGTAGGGATGGATGGTGTAGGGATGGATGGTGTAGGGATGGTTGCAGTAGGGATGGTTGCAGTAGGGATGGATGGAGTAGGGATGGATGGAGTAGGGATGGATGGAGTAGGGATGGATGGTGTAGGGATGGTTGGAGTAGGGATGGCTGGAGTAGGGATGGTTGGTGTAGGGATGGTTGGTGTAGGGATGGTTGGTGTAGGGATGGATGGAGTAGGGATGGTTGGTGTAGGGATGGTTGCAGTAGGGATGGATGGAGTAGGGATGGTTGGTGTAGGGATGGATGGTGTAGGGATGGTTGGTGTGGGGATGGTTGGAGTAGGGGTGGATGGTTGGTGTAGGGATGGATGGTGTAGGGATGGTTGGTGTAGGGATGGATGGTGTAGGGATGGATGGTGAAGGGATGGTTGGTGTAGGGATGAATGGTGAAGGGATGGTTGGTGTAGGGATGAATGGTGTAGGGATGGATGGTGAAGGGATGGATGGTGTAGGGATGGATGGTGTAGGGATGGATGGTGTAGGGATGGATGGTGAAGGGATGGATGGTGT